>VYZS01071945.1:0-37643 GCA_013400695.1 Neodrepanis coruscans
TAGTCTCTGGATTTTCAGCACGAAGCACTCATATTCCTTGGACCTCATGGCTTTCTGTAGTCAAAGACATCAGACAAAAGAGCAAGCTCAGTTTGGGTGCACGCAATTCATCAGTGGAACTGGCAATTAGGAAACAATTTGAGATCTAAGCAGTCCTCACAGGATGCTGCCAGGCTTTCATGAACTGCGCTACAATAACTATGGTCCTTTGGACCAAAGCTTCAAGAGGAAATTCATTCCCATTACTACAGTGTATTAGCATTCTGCATATATGTTCAGATCAGTTTCACTCAAAAATATTTGCAGGAATACCTGTTGATGATCTGTAGAGATAGAAGAACATAGTAGATGTGCATACAAATACACATCGAAAAACCTACCTGGACTTTTGGTTTGTGTGGATGTGAATTTGGAGGAAAACAAGCTGCATTATATTTTTTGTTTATTTTGCTTCTGGATCCTGTGAGAGCAGCCAGAATAGGAACATTTTCTGCTTTTACACCCAGTGAGAAAAAAGAAATACAGAAAACCATAAACAATAGAAATAGCAATAGCACAGAGCTACAAAGCTAACCAGAAAGACCTGGTCCAAGTTCAGCATACATTTGGGGTAAAGCTTCAGGCAGCCTCTTATCTTACTTGAATGAATTCCAATGTGCTTATGAACTTCCTTTGTAATGCTCCTGGGATAGCATGTTTAAAACTATGGTGAGACCAGTAGTTGCTTTTGACTGTTAAAGTTTGCCTACACAGGAAGTTAATGGAAGGCATGAATTAAAAGTTCATTAGAACACATTAATTCCCTGGGTGGATGCTCTTATGCATAAATAAAGCAGCATGAAGTGAACTAATGCCAATTTGCTTCTGTAGAAGAGCATTAACAATTACCCATTTTTAGAGCACTTAAAATTCATAGTTACATAATTCAGTTTCTCATGGACATAGTGAATGTCTGCACAATCTAAAAGCCCTAGTAGTTGGGATTGTCTTTATCTCTAAAGACACCTAATTATCAAGGTATCTTGAAAAAAAAGACCCTTAGATTTAAGAAAAAATTTTCACCAACCTCTGGTAGTTTCAGGTTATCTCATCTCCTAGCTAAAGCTTTATGTGGGGAAAAGGATGCATCTTGAGATGAGGAGGACTGCTCACCTCTTCAATCATGTCCAGTAATGCTCTGTTACAGTTCTCAAACCTGGATTTCCATGTAGCAGTATCTTTTTCCAACTTCTTCATTTTCTTTGTCATCTATAAAAGCAAGAAGAAAAGCTGAAGCACAACAGAAATTCCATGCTGCTGATGAAATTAGGGGAGCCCTTTTATTCAAGTATTTGGCTGTACTCATAATTCTGCTACCAGCAGCTGTAGTGTCTGTGATAAGTAACAATATAGGTTAAGGGCTGGACTTAATTTTAAATAGCTGGCATATAATTTTCAGCCTCTAGTACACAGTCCTGAAGTAGGACCAGTTGATTATAGCCATCTTCCAGCATACAAACTATCAGCAAAACAAAAGGCAAAGAAATGGTGGAATTATTCTTTTATGAGACCACAGTGTTATATTGCTGAGAAGTTAAAGAAGGGCTTGCATCTTCTGAGCCATCAATGCCAAGGAAGTTTCCCCACATTAGTCACCTCTAGACTACCTTCAAAACACAATACTAGCTAAATGGCACCATCTGCTCTTTGGTTTTCTGCAGACTGAACTCTCTGCAAAGAATCATTAGAGGCTGCCTGGATCAGGCCATAATGATTCTGAGCCCTGGTGGCAGAGCAGATCTTTGTTTATTATGAAAGTATGTACAGCATGTTGGTGTGTTTGATTTTTAATTCCCATTCATTACAGAAAATAAGGACCCCAGCTACAAGGAAAAAGTTCATGTGGGCTGTTTCCACATCATAGAAAGGTGTTGGTGGACTTCAGCTCTGCCCACACACTCCAGTGGAAAGCTGCGTAGCCTTTGTCAAGCTTGCTGTACCAGTGTTAGTCACCCAGAAGGTTCTGGGCATTCTTGGAGATGTGGCCTGACAAATGTGGCTCCAGACTCCTCCTCTGGTATTAGATTTTAGGTAAAATGTTTATTCTTCTAGACAATCTCTATTTTAGCTGAAGAGGAGAGTGAAATGTTTAACTTGCAGAGCTGAAATCTAAGCTGCTGTTAATTGTGGCTGTGTCCAAAATCTTATTTCAATGTTATTGAGATTTTTTTTCAAAATACGCAGAAGTGGACCCACCTCAGGTACAATTATTGCAGTGCAAAATATCAAAATCTAAAAGGAAAGTTTTAATTACAGGATTCAGGCATGAGCTGCTACTCACTTTTTCCATCTCCTGTTTGAATGTGGCAAACACTTCATTGCTTTTGGTCAGTGTTTTCTGAAATTCTTCAAACCTTTCAGAGTAGAGAGTGATCTGCATTAACAGAGAAAAAAAAACCCACAGTAATTTCAGAATCTCTAGGACAGCGAACTTATGCTTTGGTAGAAGATAACAAAATAAGTATTGAATTTGGACATGGAAATCAGCTTCTGTTTGGAGACCATGAAGCATAAATATCAGGGAATAGAACAACTATGCATCTTTTTAAGGTTGCAAATTATTATAATTCCTCTATTGCAGAAAGGTAAACTGAGTAAGAATATAAAGACCCAGGCAGGATTTTAAAAATTATGGATGCCCTATTCTCCTGAATGTTGCAGCTATGGTGTCTGTATGCAGGGTACCCGCAAGCAAAATGATTCCCTAGACATAAAGACTTCTGAAAATATTTCCCTTGATTTGATCCCTGCCCATCTTCCTGGGCAAGGACTAACCTAAGCTGGTCCAACCACTCATGCTGTGGAGGACCCAACAGGGGGATTAACTTAAAGTGAGAGCCAGCATGATGATGAGCTGTGCCTGAGCTCTAAGCCTTGCTTCACCATGCACACATTGCCAAGCCCCGTCTTTAACCCAAGGGTATAAGCCCTGACAGGCTTTACCAGAGAAGCTCAGTAATGCCTGGCTGCCCAACTGTTCACCTGTCTTGTGGATTACTCCCCCAGCCAGGCTGGGAGCTGGGTGCTACCCTGGCTATGCTGCTTCCGATGTCCAGGTGAGCTGGGGTAGAGGCATCCTCACATCATGCTGCAGCCACAGTTTCCCCTCTTCCATTTTTCCACTTGGTGGCTCAGGCTGTCCTGAAGCTGCAAAGGCAGTGCTTGATGTGCTTTGCTGGACTTCTCTGCTGAAGAGGAGTGTCACTGCCCATACCATCACTAAGCAAAGCTCACCCTTCATTTTCTCACCACTGTGATTCTGAACTGGATTCCTTCAAGATTCATCCCTACCCCATGGCTTGAGCAAGCTGAGAGGGCACCTTGTGATCTTTGTTTTGTAGCCTCCATGTGGACTGCAGCTGTGGGCAAGGCCAGCAAAGGCAGAGAAAATAATCCCCAGCCAGTGTATTCTGCCAGTTTCATTTTACTTCATGAAGAAGAGCAGAAGAAAGATCTGTTGCAATGTCAGCATTTCAGGCTACTAGGGCTCCAAATTTCGCTATCAGTTTGTACCTGGAAGCCATGTGAAATTTCATCTGTAGCTGTATTTTGTCAGTCATACCTATTTTTTATATCTAAAATCATTAGGTGGTTCTAAAGATCTGAAGTTAATTTTTCTGTAAAATTTTCTTGTTTTCTGCTTTTTCTGGTGTGTGTGGGGTTTTTGTGGGTTTTTTTTGGTTGGTTGGTTTGGTTTTGGCTTGGTTTGTTTTAGCTTTTTCCTTTGGTAAAGAGGACCAGCTCCAGCTTATTCACTTCCTTCTGGTGCCAGAGCATCTCCAGCAGTGTTTAGGTGATCACACACTTTACCTGTCCAGCCTGACAGCTCTTAGAAAAAGTGATTGGTGTAACCTGTTGGCTGAAGTAAGGGTGGGTGCAGAGCAACAGGAGATTCAAGAGCAGCCTGCAGTATTCTGGTGTCTGGATGGAGGCTGGCTGCCCTCTCCACACCAGCAGGGAGTTGGCAAGATGATTAGCTAGGAGCTTTTCTTTTGTGTAGTGCCAACCAATTCACCCACTTATCCTCCTCCACAGATACTGCTGTGCAGATGCTGAGGAAGTTGCTAACAGTGAAGTAGGTTTAATCCTGATTTTGAAATCAGGTATGGTTATATTATGTACCATGTTCATTCAAGCTAGTTGTTATGATCCCTTGCCACAGCCATAAATGCAGTGTACTGTAGATGTGTTCCAGCTAAGTTTACCCTGGGTAGTTAGGGCCTTGGTGGCTGTGAATGCAGCACTGGCTGCATCCCTTCCCCACCATGCTGGGCGAAGACATGGGAGGTTAATCTGTACAGAATACTCTACAGTGCCAATGGAGTTAGCTGACATGAGGCTCGTGTGTAATTATAGAAGGCTGTAGCCACAGTTGTAACCTAGGCACAGACAAAAACTCAGAGGGATTTAGCAGCACAAGTGCCACAGCCTAAGTGGGACACTGATATCAAGTGAGACATTTGGAATAGATGTCATAGCTATAAGGGGAAATGCTCAAAAGCTCTCAAAGCCAGGTGAGACAGTAGGGGTGGGAGTTGGCAAACTGGAGCACCTAGCTGGTGCCATTGTCTTAAAAAAGCTTACCTCAATTCTGTCACTGCTTTTCCCTTCCAATTCTTGCCTATTGTTTAATTAAATTAAGAGTTTTTCATGTTTGAACAGGGCAAGCTCTGACGTGAGCTGGGGCCCTAGGCAGCACCACAACACCAATAATAGCTCCTGCAATTTAAAATTGAATAATAAATGAATGTTTTCATAGTGGCTGGGAACAGGCTGAGAGTGGTGAGAGCTGGAGCTCACAGGAAGCATGCCCCTGTACTCCTAGGTCAGGGAGATCAGGAACCCCTCACTGCTGTTCATCCAGTGCCCTGACTGTGTGGGCAAGGAGAGCAGAGGCAGAGCTGCTGCCTGTGGCAGGTGTTTCAGCACTGCCATACTGAGAGGGTGCTACAATGAGGGCAGCCCTTTGGCTTTGTTGTGTTCTTTTTGTTTGCCATAGCCTTGTGGTTGCACTACACCAGCCATCAAAAATTAAAGGTCTTGACTGACTTCTTTCTTCTTATTTTGTTTCAATGCATGAAGCTAAAATAATCTGCCTAAGCATCATACCTGGGGAGAGCATGCAGCATCCTGGGAAGCACCACCATAATCTGGGTGTAGCCCCTTAGCTGATGCCCGATCCTCGTCATCATTTGGAGCACCTGATTTGGCTGTCTCAGGTGCATTGTACCACCCAGAGACAGGCTGGTATGAAGATGGTGTCTTCAATTCCTTCCAGCTCAAGGAAGCAGTAGGTGCTCATCATCTCCTCTAAAATGGAGCGGTATCTCACTGTGAGGGTTATACTAAAGCTTCTCCCTATCTCATTGACCACCATCTTCTCATAATTTCCATGCAGTTGTTCTTTTGCTAATCATAGAATCATAGAAATTTGTGTTGGAAGGGACTTTAAAGATTGTCCCTGCCATGTGCAGGGACACCTTTTGCTAGACCAAGTTGCTCAAAGTCCCATCCAACTTGGCCTGGAACACTTCTAGGGATGGGGCATACTATCTCTTTATTGTTTTGTGTTGTTTGCATCAAGGAGCTTTTTATGCTTTTTCTGTCCTGTACTTGTACAACATCTCACATGATGGCATCTGGCCCATGAGGGAGGTCCTTCAGTGCTACCATACTGGAAATAATAGAAGTAACAAAATTAATACAAATACTGTTATTATTACCAGTCATTCCAAATGAAGGTTGGTGAGTAAGTCACAGAGCTCTCACCCTTGAGCAGCATTCAACTGCATGTTTCACTTCAGGAAGTGAATCACTTAATTTTTTGTCTACACAAACCTTCAGGGGGCATATGTATTATCAATGTCTTTGCAGACTTGTTTGACTGGATTTTTCTAAAAACAGTTTTACTGTTTCAAATGTATGCTTAATATATCCTAGCTTTTATCAATACCTGGCTACAGAGGTCTGCCCGCATAATTTTTAATTTTTTTTTTNTCCCTATCTCATTGACCACCATCTTCTCATAATTTCCATGCATTTGTTCTTTTGCTAATCATAGAATCATAGAAATTTGTGTTGGAAGGGACTTTAAAGATTGTCCCTGCCATGTGCAGGGACACCTTTTGCTAGACCAAGTTGCTCAAAGTCCCATCCAACTTGGCCTGGAACACTTCTAGGGATGGGGCATACTATCTCTTTATTGTTTTGTGTTGTTTGCATCAAGGAGCTTTTTATGCTTTTTCTGTCCTGTACTTGTACAACATCTCACATGATGGCATCTGGCCCATGAGGGAGGTCCTTCAGTGCTACCATACTGGAAATAATAGAAGTAACAAAATTAATACAAATACTGTTATTATTACCAGTCATTCCAAATGAAGGTTGGTGAGTAAGTCACAGAGCTCTCACCCTTGAGCAGCATTCAACTGCATGTTTCACTTCAGGAAGTGAATCACTTAATTTTTTGTCTACACAAACCTTCAGGGGGCATATGTATTATCAATGTCTTTGCAGACTTGTTTGACTGGATTTTTCTAAAAACAGTTTTACTGTTTCAAATGTATGCTTAATATATCCTAGCTTTTATCAATACCTGGCTACAGAGGTCTGCCCGCATAATTTTTAATTTTTTTTTTCTTATTGAACATAAAAATTTAATTAAAAGCACTTAGAAAATTTGGAGCAGATTTGCAGTTGGGACAGACTTGGCTGGAGGCCTTTGAAGTTTGATTGCAGAACCTGTCAAACTGGCGTCAGCAGGAGTTTATATGATGTTCTTCAGTGTGCTACAGGCTTATTTTAGCCTTTGAAAAAACACATGAAGAACCAAACCCCTCTTAGCAAGTTTCCAGGTTATCAGTTTAACACTAGCATTTCTTGACTGCTTAACAGGTAGCAATTAGACCATCTACAAAGGCAAAGCTGGAACAATTTACCAGTATGATTAATATGATTAACTGTGAGCAAGGGCTAGGAGAGGGCATCATGATGGGTGAGGAGATTTGCAACTGCAAGCAGGGCTAAAGGACTGACATCACCCCCCTCAAGGTTCTGCTAGGGGGAGTTCTTTCTCACAGACAGGTAAAAGAAGATAAATCTACATGACTCTTTCTGTAAGTCTAAGAAAATTTACCAACACTCTCTCTTTTTGATGTGAAAGTCTAGCACATCATCCAGTGTTCTCACTCATTGATTCAAGGTCTCACTTGACTATTCAATGTGGATTACTGCACTGCTCGTAAAGTGTAGTATATACTGCCTTTTCCTTGTTTTCACTGCCTTTCACTCCAGCCCAAGTCCTAGTGTAATCCTGGCAAGTAATTTTATTTTATTGAAAGTTTCAAATTACTATTAAACATTGAAATTCTAGAAACCCCTTTTTATAAGCCCTTAGTAGGCAGAATATCTGCTGAAGTTAATGAAAGCACTGCCTTCACACCCCAGTCCAGAAAAGGACACTGGCACATCAGCTCCAGTTTGGTAAATGTGTTTCATTATATGTATGCACCCCAGTGCTTTGCTATATTAGAAACCTCCCTGAACGGTAGTTATGGGGAATAATCAAGCCAAGGCACTCATGTTGTTCTGGGGCTGAGTACTGTAAACATTCCTAAATCATAACACTACAGAATGGTTAGGGTTGCAAGCAACTTTTAAAGATCATTTAGTCCAACTCTTCTGCCTCAGGAAGGAACACTTTCCAGTAGAGCACGTTGCTTCAAGCCCCATCCAGCCTGGCTTTGAACACTTCCAGGGATGGAGTATCCACAACTTCTCTGGCCAACTTGTTCCAGTGTTTCACCATCCCTACAGTAAAGTATGTTTTCCTTATATCTAAGACTAATCTTTCCTATTTCAGTTTAATATTGCTACCCCTTGTCCTATCACTACATGCCCCAAAAAGAAGTTTCTCCCTATAAACCCCTTTTAAATATCTAAAGATTGCAAAAAGGTCTCCCTAGGGCCCTTTCTTCTCCAGACTAAACAACCTACATATCACAATATGATTTGCTGTATAGGCATTATCTTACAGTTGGCTTGAAAATAACCTGTTTCCTTTGCAATAATCTATGGGATGTAGAATGAGGGTAGAAAGTAGTATGGATACTTTACCTGGAACATGCCTCATGGGTTAAAAACTGGGAAACAAAGGCACACCATGCAATCACCTCTCCTACGTCACCTGTGCCTGAAGGACAGTCTCTTGCTCCTTTAGCATTTTGGCCTGGAGCTTCCACTCTGCAGCTTGGTTCAAGAGCTGTGTTTTGAGCAATAGAGAGAAAATTGTTAGTTCCCTAGTTTATCAGTAGGTAATCCTCGTTCTCCAACTACTCATGTGTCTACCTCTGCTACTGTACTGCAATCCTCTCACTTTCAGGGGAATGTAGTTAGAGGAATTAGGCAAGACAGAACATTTAGTGTTATCCTGAGACATGGGACAGGCTACTTGGTTTCCAAAAGCATATTTGAATAGGAGTTCAAAACCTAACGGCATGCAGTACAGTGGGCTATAAAAAGTGTGGTATTTAACCATATCTTCACCAGACTTTTAGAGAATGGTTGAGATACTTTCTGGCACATTCATTTCAGCATAGCTCCAGCCAAATTCCTGTTCTCCAGTGAATGGCAAACTTTCTTTAATATTAATGACCAGGACTTAGCATATGGGTATGATCACAACCAGACATGCCTCAAAAATCTGTAAATTTTCAGAAAGGGAATGCATAGTACATGCCATATATTTACTGGTGTCTGCTATTTTTGGGCTCTATTTGCATGGAGAAATAGAGAATCCCATCTCAGGGTGATAAATGTCTCATTTAGATCAAGGAGGCAGCCCAGGAAGAAGTTGACTGCAGTTTTATTCCTGGATGCTCCTGAGAAGATACAATTCCCTATTCCAAGCTATTTGACAAAATTACATTCTGATGTGCAGGCTGCAGAGAGAGTAGATGGAGGGTCAGTCAAGGCTGAATGAACTGTAAGAATGATGTGCACAGAGACTTTTCCTGGCTGCAGTTCTAAGTCAGCATTTCCAAAGTGCATACTAATATTTTAGCAATTGGTTTAATCTGAAAGCAGGAAACATTTACTAAAGTGTTAAAGAAATATACCTGTCACCTACCAAACATTTACTAAGTGTTTTACTGGTCAGGCCAAATGTATTTTAGAAAAAGAATGCTAATGATAACTTGAGAAATGAGACATAAAGAAGTTAGTTTACCACAAGATTTTGCTCTGTTGGACTAAATTGTATTTAAAATATCACAGTTTGGCTATGAAAATATATTGGCAATTAAAACAACTGTGTACATCAGTGGATCCTACTCTTATACTGGATGTGAATGGTGAGTATAAACACATACAGAAAATGTGAACTTTTATCCTAACCATTTTATGGGAAATAACACATGTAAACTACTCAGATACCACCCAGCAAAATAGCTGAGGAGGTACCCTAAAAGGCTGACTGCCTTCATCTCTTTGTGGCACAGAGATAATCTGAATTAGTCTTGTTGCTTATATATATACATACATATATCAGCTCTAGAAAAATATATCTTCCATCAATTTGGCCTTTGATTTGGACCTACTGAATTTTAGACAAGAATGTTTTGCAGCTCAAGTATGCATTGTATGAGGACATGCCATGTTCTTTTTGTTTTCTACCTGCATCTTAATATTTATTTTGATGTTTGGTTCAATGGAGATAAATCAAATTCTCAAATTTAGTTCTTTTTGACTCAAATTTCAAATAGGTTGTGTCATAGCCAGTAAAAAGAGAGGTATGTGTGGGCTGGATTAAATGAGCCTCAGTTCATGCATTTATTTTCTTGGAAGAGGGCATGTTTTACACATATAAAAATAACCAATTTTTTTTAAAGTTTGGATTAAATCTGAATTTTTATGTTTCACCTTTCTTTGATATCTACTTGTTTAGGTGTTTTTTAGGAATTATAGGGTATCAGGTTTGTATGATTTAATGAAAAGTGCTTTGAGAACCTTCAGAGCTATCCAGTCTCTAGGCCAGTCATTACTTCCAAGAATTAGGCTTTTATCTGCACTTCTTTAATCTCAGCTAGGGTTACCTTCATACCCAGTGTGACTGGAATAATGACAAGGTCCCACCTCCTGAGCCATGTCTTCTGCCGCAGCACAACAGATGGACAGCAGAGACAAAGAAAAGTTGCTGCTTTTTCCTGTTAATGAAATCCTTCTCTCTTACTGACCCACATAGCTTCTGCAGCCAGTAAAAATCCAAGAGTTAACAAACTATTCTGTAACGGAAGAAAGCCACAGAGAGCCTTGCTTAAATTAGCATGCATTCTTATGCAGCCCGAGGTCATCTGCAAACACCAAGCTGGGAGAAAATGAATCAGGACTGATACATTTATTAATAGGCTATGAAGTGATAACAAGGAGCTGAAGTAAAAAGAAGTGAATAAATATTACATGTGATGTTTACAAAGCAGCACTTGAGTGAAATGTGGTATGTTACACTCTATTATTAGAGTTATGATAGCTGCTGGAGGCCCAGACAGTCACATCATGCTCAGGACTGAAAGAACCAGTTCCCATTTAATGACATGCATCTAGGGACTGGCTTAGTGAAAATTAAGCTTCCCTTTTTGCTGTCAGACTCTGTGAATTCCAATTATGTAGAAATCTGATCAAAAACTTGCAGTCGTATACTTGAAAGCCCCAGATACTTTAAACTGCAATTAATTGCACATCAAAGTTTGTATAACAAGTGCTAAAAATGTATGGTATGGAGAGAAAGTTCAGGTAGTGCTGACCAGTTATGGGATTATAATAAAATTGCATCCTTAATTCAAGGTGGCCCTTTGTAGAAGCTGCACACTATGAATCATTGCTGCTTATAGAGGGAATTGTATTTTTTAATGCATATATAGAGTAAATTGTGCAAGCAATGAGATGACCTGTCTATTGAGACTCCAGGTGGCGAATCTCTCCTTATCTGAGGTAAAGAAGTTTTGTACAGGGGCAAAATTCCTACATGGAAGAACTGTCTAGAGAGGCATCAAAGTGAGCCTCCAAAGAGGAATCAAATAGATAAAAGAATATAATAAATTTAATTTAAGAACATTTGTAAACTCCTGCAGCAAAAGTCAAGCATGGGTATGAAAATGCTATGGTTCTGAAAGCTGTTCTAACTTTGCACATTACTGAGCTGGAGAGAGTTACAGCAAAATGAGAGAACTCAGCCAAAAACACCTTGATTTCATACTTACATGTATATACATTACTCCCACAGACACTAGCACAATATCTGGGTGGGTGGAACTAAGAGCACATCAACAGGATTGAGGTGGGAGCCAAGTATAGGCCTGCTCTTTGTGTGCTGGGCTACCTGTGATGAGTTGTTACATGATTGTGCCTTGACTTATTGCATGGCTTTTGGCCTGCCACTTAAGTTCTTCAGCTAAATCTACCTTGCTCTGAGGTGATGTTAGCCATATATCACCAGCCTGTCTCAAAGACAGAGTTTTTAGCCATTAATTTGGACAGTGTGAAAATCTGTACACTCTGCCTACCATTATACACCCACTGCTTCAAGGTTTTGTAGCTTTTCAAACCTGTTATTTCATAGGTGCTAGTCATACATAGAGCAAAGCCATAAAGAAAATCTTCCACTCCCAGTTGTAGACAGTGATGGCTTTCACTGCTTTGGAAGAAATGAAAATACTATAACACTGCATACCAGTTCTGGATATTCTACATGAAGAAGTTTTGACTAGAAATAGGGCCAGTCACAGGCAACAAGCAGCTCCAAAACTTATACTCTATGAGACACAGGAAGAAAGATTATTGATACAAGGCTGTGTATGTCAGTTTTCCACAGAGCAATTGCCTAGTCTTTTACATCTTCTGTTTTGAGGTGTTAGGTTTTTTTTCCGTAACTGAAGTAAGGAGCAAAAGTCCCAGTGACAGCAGTAAAGTAAGCTCACATTTGCTTTGCCATTGTAAGTGATTTCTTGGACATGGTTCTTGGGGTTTAAGATTTCTGTCAAGAATTAATGGTCATGAACGGAATTTTGGGGTTTAGCTTTATGTAGGTTTCAGAATGAAAGGGAATAACTCAGCTGGACCACAAATTGCAGTGACATGCAGATCTGCACACTGAGAAGCCTCAGCTCCCCTTTGCACTCACTCTTTAGCTGGGAATACAGCTGAGCAGGAGTAGACACTCCAGCCACAAGACTAGTGCAGCGAAAGAGAGTAAATTTTCTTATGGGCAATTTTTGTTAAGAGGTGTTTGCTCTGTTTCCCTCGTGCTCTAACCATAGGGCTCAGAGCCCCACATTTTTGTCCAAATTTTAAGATACCCATTAGCCATGCTTGTGCTAATATATCTGTTCCCAAATATGGGGAGGGGATAAATGTCCTCTCTTTAGAGCTCTCTCATGCTGCTCCTGAGTTAGCTGGAGCAGTGGTGGAAACCAAGGCTGTCTTCCAGCTGATGAGAGCCTGTCACTCCTCCTGAGTAGTTTCAGCTGCTGCCACTGCTGAGAAGCAGAAGCATGCATTAGGGTTGAAATCCAATTCTTTGTAGGTGGGAGGATTGCCTTGAAAATACCAAGAAGTCTGAGAAAATTAATTTTGGTCTGATTGAGTCACAGAATGTGTGAGTGTTCTTCTCCCATCCCAGCTGTGCCTGTTGGGGACATCCCGCCTGGACCTGCTCTTCCCTGTCCACTGTTAGGGATGTCCCCTCCTCTAGATAGGGAGGAAAAGCAGACAAGGCTGCTTAATGGACTCAGACAATTCCTGCCTGCAAGATGGGCTGGCAGACCAAGGTAAGGAGGAGAACAGTGAAAGAGAGGCTCTATCATAGCAGGCAGCTCTCGTGGACTCCTCCACTGGCAAAATTGGACCTGTGGGAGGATACCTGGGGAGGCTCTGAACCTGTGAGAATAGCAGCCTTCAGTCATTTCACTTTAACCCCATGTTCTTGTTTTCCTCTCTGATTGTTTAGATGTGTGCATTTACCATGTGGGGAGATAGAGTATTAAATACCAGAGCCATCTGAAAACTAATGGCATCACCTGACCAGTCATCATGATGAATCAATTGCATAGCAACAGTAACTTAGCTAGACTAGCCTGTACTCTAACCTAGTGCTCTTCTGTTTGCTTATAAAACTGTAAATGCCAATGAAAGAAGCCTTTCAGAGGCTGTTCCTTTGCACTGAGAATTGATGGTAGCTATAAAAACTTCTCTGCTACTGTATCCCAGATTGGACCCGAAGAACCAATATATTAGCGAAACAGCATGCGGGGCTGGTTTTGGCCTAAAGTTAGACAAAAGACAAACAGATTAGAATGATAGGTACATATTCCTTTTCTTTCTGATGTCGCTCCTCGGCTTCCTTCATCATTTCCTGAGACTGTTCCAACTTGGCATCTACCAGTTTCTGTTGAAGTTCTCTGTGCTTAAATATTTTATCAAGGTGCTGTAAGAAAATAAATTCTGCTGAATGTGCAGGTTTAATTATCTACATAGCTTATGCATGTACAGCTATTTACTGGAACACTTACAAGACAAAAATATTGCAAAAGAAGAAGACACCTAACCTATTGCAATTACTAAAAAATTACAGCTCTGATAAAAACAAATTTTGCCAGATTTGCATGAGAAGGGAAACTGGTTTACCTTATTAATTTTGATTTACTGTAGGGAAAAAAAATCCTTAGTATCTTTGTCAGTTCTATATACTATATATGAGGCCATCAGCATAATCCAGTATGACTGAAGATCAAGTAAGTGTTCATTGATAGTAAATATGCTGGGGACACACTTTTTCTTAGTTGTTAAATTGCCTATGGATCTAAGCCACTGTGTGAACTAATGTGTAAAGACACATCACACCTGCAATACTTGTGAGCATGTGCGTAGCCTATGTCATCATGTATGTAAATACAAGCCCAGTACCTCCTCTTTGCTCTGGTCACGCCTGCACAACGTGGGCTTGGAGGGCTTGAGTGAAAGTACATGAGTGGTGATCTGAAGATCAGACCAGGTGAACCAGAGGCCTCCTCTAGACTGTAAAATGTCTGGCTCCGTGGTGACCTTCAGGAGATAAATGCTGCTGATAGCCCTCTTCACTCTTAATTCATTTAGTTAAAATTCACAGGAGCAAATATTCTAAGTGTGTGTGCCTCTGGTTTACATTTTCTTCTTACAGAAACCACAAGACAGGAGTGTACATTTCCTTCATTCAGTATACAACTTCATACATGATTCAACAGATTTGGAAATGCAGGCATTGTATCAGCCATTCCAGATTGTAAAGGCTGATTACTTATGTTTCATTCAGTATGATAATGTTGTCTGATTGCACTGAAGCTTACACTAACTGTATTTAAAAAAATAAAAGGACCAGTTATGATATTTGTTAGTGTTTGTCATAAAATTAAAAAAATGGCAGTTTGGGATTTTACAGGACAATGGTTTCTTTTGTTTCAAAATTTTTCAACCAATTCCAGTGTTTACAGAAAGAATAATTTCCCATCTGTCTATCGTCTGCTAGATCTTATGGTGAGCATTGTGCCTGCAAAAAAAAAGAATCCATTTGAATTCAAACCCTTCCTTTATCTGTTGTCTTCATTTTCTGCTTTGGGGAATGATCAAATTACTTACACCAGAGCCCTTCTCAGCAACCTGTATCTGGAGGGAACAAAGTATATTTGGTGTCTCCAGCAGAACAGACTGTCCAAAAAAATAGGAGCTGGGATGTGCTTAGTGGGAGCTTAGTGGGAAGAAGGCAAGGGATGCTGGGGGAGGTCCCTAGGGATTTTGGGAAGCTGTGAGGGGTCTGTGGCAGCTTAGCAGACAGCTAAGTTAGTGCTGCTAGTGTGCCTCGGCCTCTCGGCAGGGCAGGGCATGGGCAGGGTGCTGTCCCACACAGCTCCATGCCCACAGAGTCCAGCAGGCTTGTTGCAGGTATAGTCCCACTCAGAGGGCAAAGTATGGTGGGGGCTACCCTCATTACCTCTGTGAGACACCTGAATGATAACCAGTGGAAAGGACATGGCAATGCTTACTACTTTCCCTGGGCAGCTGGGTTTGCTGCCTGTCCCCTCTAGTAGCCAGGGCATTGCTCTCACCTCTTCCCGAAGCTCATATTGGTCGATGATGCTCTTTAGCTTCTCAGCCAGCTCCGTGTTCTCCTGGCAGAGCTTCATGTTCCTCTCACTTTGCTGCTCAATCTGAGCCTGGATTTCACTCAGTGTACCCTGGAAGTGATTAGTTATTTCTTTCCTCTTCTCATCTTCCTCCCTTGCCCGCTGAATTGTTTCCTCCTGTTGTTAAATGGGAGAGAACACAATAAGTAAGAGGCATAATAAGAAGTTCCAGAAAGATACTGTTTCAGAGTACCATAAGGCTTCCCTTTGAAGGATTATACGTGTTTGCATTCCTCTTTGGAGATTTTCCTGCTTTCATCTACTCCAGCATTAGGCGTGATTCTAAATTTACAGAGCAAATTACACAGTGGCCTTGAAAAAATTAGGGAACTAAGAATTTGCATTTATAAAGATGGATGTAGAGCAGAGCTTCAGATCAAAGCAAGCCTGAAAGAGAGGACATACATGCATGTCTTGATTCATGATACTGCAGCACAGCTTTTGCTTTGGAAGAAGATATTTAGTAGAAGCAGTCAAAAGCTCTTCTCTTTGACTGAATTAAAAAAATCACCATTTAAAATGCCTTCTGTTAACCAGGAATCTTCATATCAAATTTATGGCCTTTGGGATTTTAATTTTGAAGAAAAATCCATCATTTGCTGAAGAATCCATTCCAATTCCTTCATTTTCCTCCCCTTGCTTTTTAATTGACATAAACATTTGCACTAATTTATTATCGAGTAGAATCAAGGAAAGCTTGTGGGCTGTTTCTTACAAAATCAAAGCAGACATTCTGAATGATTTTTCTTTCCCTCTTATTGAAATTCTGCTTTAGATTTGTTTATATAAAGGACAATCCAGAAAGAATCTGGATTCATTGCTTTGGATCCAGAAATATGGACTATTTTTATTCCCTACACATTTGCTTCTGGGACAGCCTGCCCTTCTAGGGAATGTAACCCTGATAGTGGCTAGGACCATATCTGTTGTAGTTACAAATCATGTCAAGACCATGTTAAGAACTCACTCACAGCACTCAAATCGCATACTCTAATAGGGTTTCAAATAGCATAGTCATTTACATGAAAATCTCTGATAACACTGCATATGGATATTTTGTATAAATATAGTTGAATAAAGCCTCAGCTGACTACAATAAGGTATAATTTGTATCATAAATGTGACATAAAAGGTGTTGATTCAGGCCCAACTCTGAAATTAAGATGAACACCAAATAACACAATTTCTACTTAGCATGCAGAACACAAGCCTGATCTAGGCTCTTTAAGGTAGAGCATATTTGTCCTTTTGCTGACCAGGGAGCAGTAGAGATGACAATACCTTGGGTAATGGGAGGAAAGCATTGGAGCTATTAATAATACCATAGTGCACAGAAATCACCATGAAGCCCTACTGTGCTCTGCAGTTAACACAAGAACATGCATGTGTGCTCATAAACAGAGTAAAATAAAGCATGAAATCAGACGGACTCTCCCTCTTAAGAGAGAGAAAGAATTTCAGGTGGAGCTGAGGAAATGACTTGAGGATTGGGTCCTGGTTCAGTACCTGGACTGGAAATTGGACACGTGGAAAATTTGCAGCCAGATGAAAGAAAAGCTCCCCTATTATATTTTTTCAGTTGGTGAGAAGGATTTTGAAACATTTTGTTTGACTAGCAATTGAGCTGTGTTCTGTTTCTAGTTCCTTTTTGTTTAAATATTTTTAGTAGAAGAATGCTGTTACACAGTAGAGTTAAAAATGCTGTTCAGAAGGTGTTTTAAATCAACTACTTTAGCACTCCAAAAAGGAAACATTTAGTTTTCTTTTGAAAGGGGATATTTACAAACAACCTCATCCTTTTTGTTTGAAAATTTGCCAAATTTAGCTTGAATTCTTAGATAGTTTTGGTCAAGTCAGAACTCCGTTTTACCTCTAATACACTGTTGAAAAAACTCCTCATTCCTCTTAATTCTCCATTATATAAGTGCAGCCCTAAGCAGGGAGAAGAGTGACCAGGTGCTTTCACTTTCAAAAGCCAGAGTGAGAAACTGAACTTGTATGTCTGGAGTCCTATTTCTATGGCTTCAAAATATCCTTACTCAAAAATATATTGTTTCAGTAGACTAAATAGTGTTATAACATGTCACTGCTGTGATTTAAAGCTCTCTGGAGTAATAAATCCAGCTGAACATGAAACAAAAAAAAAGGTGGATTGTGCATATGTCACAGAAAACAGTTCTACAAGGTGAAATGAGACATCCTGAGAGTAGCAATCATGCAAATGTAAACAAACCAACCCTCTGTGCATGTGTTATTCAGATGATCTTATTTCCTTCTCTCCTGAGGTAAAATAATTATACAATACAGAGCATAGAGATGATACAAAGATTCATGGTTAAAGACAATAAGCCAGCAAGCATTTGGTTGCAGGACACAGTATTTCTCTGGATCTTTTCTGCTTTGGAGAAAAATATATTTGAGGAGGATATTTGCTTGAGGAAGGGGGCTAGTGTGTGTCTGAGAGAGCTCCTCAAACTCCCTCATTTGTTAAATCCTTGAGATCCCAATCACAGATTAAGGGTAGGTGTGGGTGAGGGGAACTAGCTTAGCAGAAGGACAACTGTTTGGCTACAGCACTACACAGAGACTGACGGGCATTGCCTCTTCCCTGCACCAAGTACCGAAAGCCTCTGTGCTCAGTGCTCTGCCATGTGTGGAGCTGGCTGCGATGCTGCCAGTGCCCAGCTGTCAGTAGGCTGGTGCCTAGTACCTAAGGTAAAATAGTTTTTAATCTCAGGGGCTTCTAGGTGCTACCAGTAATACCATGGGAATGGTGACAGGACTTTAAAGATGTCTGCTTTAAACCTAAGCCTTCAGTAGCCTATGGTTGAGGCTGTGTCTTCACTGGAGCTAGACAGAGGGCTGGATGCCCACAGTGCCAGCAGCAAAGCCCTACATCCCTGCCAGCTCTTCTCCAGGGCTGTGGTGCCAGCGCTCCTTCATCCACCTCACCTGGGCAGGCACAGTCTGGCAAACTCCAAACCATCATCATCACCCAGGTTTTATTATCACAAGGCTATAGCCCCAGCTTTTTGCTTATCACATGAGAAAATGCACATTTTCCCAATACTTTCCTTAGTGCTTCCCATTTCAGGACCCCATAGTGCAAAATCAATTCCTGAAGTTTCCCCCCAGACAAGTCTTGAAGACTGACTACTGTTTTGTGTTACTGCTGTGGCAGCTGAAGTAGCTGTGTGGAGTCAAGAGCTTCTGGCTAACTTGATTGTAGGGAGCAGAGCAGAGGGTGTTTGGGATGGTGACTTCTCAGCATCATCACAGTTAATTCCTAATATGCATGCTTGGTCTTGTCAGATGCTTCACTTTGTGCCTATTCTTTTAATAGTTTTCAATGAAGTGTTCAATTTTAGTGAGAAAAATAAAGCATTGTAAAGTCTTTTAGATTTTCAGTTGTGGAAAACTGAAAACCAGCCATAAACTATTCTTATTTCTCTGCCTTTTCCTAACCTTTATGTTCCATGTCAATCTTTCAAAGACATATTCTTGTGTCCTACTCTAATACTGCTTTTGCTCTTATGTTTTGCTGTCAAAAATATAAGAATATATTGAATAAAACCTTGTAAAATTAACACAAGGATATTTTGTACAGAAATGTGAGATACTTTGACAATAGAAGAGTGTGACTGTCTCTGGAATTGTCTTTGTGCCTCTCTGGGGCAGCTCAAGAAGGCTGAAATCCTATCAGCCAAGAGGATGTTAGAGTGGAATCGTTTTTCCAATGAACCTTCCTCTTCATTCCCAGGCACCAGCTTCGGAGCCAGTCTGGAGCTGAGCACACAGTTGAAGTTGTTGACTTTTGTGACATTTGTATGAAAGTCAATGCTCAATGTCTGGTGGCAGGGAGAACAGGGGACCTGAGATGTTCACATCACTACAAAATGCTAAGTAGCTACCAAACTGTCAGATAATTGGCAAAACATGAACTCCATGCAGAGAAATGAGTTGCTGTTGGGCTTAGCATAGCTACTCTCTATTGCAGTGGGAACACATTATGCTATTTCATGAACCTGTTATCTGCTTTTCTTGGAGGGAGAATTAAATGTCTGTGTAACTGCAAAGAAATAATCAGAATAGCTGGACTGTATGTAAATCAGAATTTGAGGCTGGTATCCAATACTAACCAGAAATTTTTCTTCTCCAATCTGCTCTGTTGATTTTCAATGCTGCTCTGCATTGCATATTCATCACCACTTGGTTGCATGGATCTCCAGTTAATGGGAATTCCACACACCAGATGAGCGAAGATGACACTTATAATGATGTGATGTGCATGTAATGTACCACATGGTAAGTCAGAGGAGGTTCATGATCTGGTTTAGGGCAAGGTCTGGGCAGGCCAGTTTTCTCTTTTGATGTTGAAATGGCACAATCTCCTACAGATTTTATTTTCCATGATGCAGAATACAATCAAAAGTGCTTATCCTGAGTGCTAAAAAATTATGAATCAACTTCTCTGTCCTGCCAAGACCAAAAAAAGTGCATTAAAATACGAGATTTTAAAAATAACATTTGATGAATTTTCCTCTTTTGGACCCTCTCAGTACAGTCAGAAGTGTAAGAAAATTGCACTCATTTAAATAAATAGAACATGAGTTTCTAGAGAGTCACAGATCTCCAGGAGCTAAAGCTCAAAGACAAATATTCCAAGAACTGTGCTCTCTATTCTTAGAAAGACAAAACTGGCTATGTGCAATAAATGCCTTCCTTTATTAATTTAATTTCATATATTCTGCAAGTGTGTTTTGTCTTACTGTCTTATTTAACTCTGTTTTTTTTACACTGAAAGCACAGAAACCAGAGGAAAGATGGTATTTTAGGTTTCTTAGAAGGTCTCCAGTTTCTTAGAAAGAAGTGACAAAAATTTGAACACTTCTTCCTACTAAAAGATTGGCTAGCTCAAATACCTTTCCTAGCTCACCTGGCATAGGAACAGGATAAAAATCAGAACTGAGTTTGAAATTAATAGGTTTATTTAGAGGACTTAGTCACAAAGTAAAACAGTCCAACAAATGGAAAGATTTCAAAAGAGACTTTCTTAAATATAAAGCTGAAATGTGTAATGAAATGTTCATATGCAAAGAGAAACAAAAAATCATGCTCTCTGGTAGTGAGATTAATAAGCATAAAGTAGCTGGGAAATTGTATGAGAAATTCAACAAAATTTACTCCAAATATGTTTTCTAAATAGAATTAGTTTTTTTTTATACCGCAGCCTCCACCAATTTGTTCCCCTGATATAATTTGTTTAGAAATCTCAGTTAAGGCTATAAAAAGTAGTATACACTGTATTCTTAATTCACCTTAAAACTGGCTTGTATTTCTATTGAAAGATTTTACCTACAGATGATTTAATAAACCAGTGTGAATCAATACTGAGGTATAGCTCAGCTCTGTACAAATGGCAGGCACAAATTTAATTTTCATTACCAGTTCTCTGCTACTATAACTAGGCACACAGAGATTTGCTTCTTGCTTCCCTATCTGTTAAATTGTTTTTATCCTTCCACTAGTGCACAGTTTTAATGTACGTGTGACCATTACCCTTCCCCTCTGTATTCTTACCAGTGTTCAATGAAAGTTAGAGCTACATCCTGAAGGACCACTGCTGAGATGATGGAAATGAATGAAAATCCATTACAGTGAATAGAGGTTATATCAGGTGGAATTCTTGCTGCTGACAATTCATATGTGTAATTTTATACATAACTATATGCCCGTAAAAAAGGGGTTTGAATAGATCAAAGCAGAGGCTCTTTGTATAATAATACAACCACTATCACTAATGTGTCCTCAGAAAAAAAAGGACAATCACAACAGAAATACTTCTTGAACCTCGTAGTTTTTCAAGAAGCATAATCACGTTATAAATTTCACATTTAAATGGCATGATGCACCCAGCAATAGGCAGACATGGCATATGGATCCCAGCCTTTTGACATTCCTGAAAACTTTCTCTTTGAACTGAGTCTCGTAATCCAAATGACTTCCATGAACAATATTGGCATTCTTCCTGTCTTGATGTTTGATATCTTGAGGCAAATATCTTGACTGACTGACCTTCACAAATCACTTGAAAAAGCCCAAGTGCTCAAATTACATGAAAATACACACCAGCCCTCTGTAAGTTTGCTGGAGTGAAGCTGGTATTCCTGTGTTTCTGTCCATGCTTATACATTCTCACCTGCAGTCTCAAACATCTGGTCTGTTAGCACCACTGCTTTTCTCTGTGCTTCCTGATAATGCAAGGAAGTGTAGTGTAGGCAAACCCAATGTCCAAAAGTACTTTGATATTTACAAATGAGACATAAAGGGGTCTTGGTGTAAGTGGAACTCAAGACTAGAAGATATATATAATCATATATTACACATGCAGAAGCAAAAGCCTCTTTGATTTGGTACTAAAGCAAGATGGGAAGGTATTAGCATCTTTTCCCCCTCCACTACTGGGTACCTTGCTAAGGCCACCACTCACCTTGAGGTTTTTGTTGTGCCTCTGGAGTTCCCGGCACAGGCTCTCTAGCTTGCTGCGGGCAAGGATTGCTCGGCTGTGCTCACTCTGAAGCTGGTCCTTCTCCTTGGTGATCTGGGCCTGCCTCTTCTGTAGGTACTTCAGCTTTTTCTGCTCAGCACGATGTTCTTCAAGCTGGGTGGAAAACAGGGATTAAAATGAAATAAAGAGGGGCAGAAAAGAAAATGAGCTCTTTTGGTTTAGGGGAAGTCTTCTCACTTTCTTAACCACTTGGGAAATTTTATTGTATTTATCAATGCTATTGGGAGAGGAAAGAGGGACCTGGAGAGAGTCCCAAGCCTGCTCACTGCAACAATCCCAAGTGGGCTGTAGTGTGGGTCAGAGAACATAATTTTTAATGCTCTTGTTACACCCTCTTAGCCCTTCCTTCTTTGGTTTGAATTTCTCTGTAGGACATGTGTGAGGTTGTTATAGTTGCTCATTCTTTTTTACAATTTCCTAAAAAAGAAGCGGCTTCCCAAATACCCAGGAATCCGCTGGATAAAACAGCAAGACAGGTACTGAAGACCAGGGATGCTGTATGTGTTGGGGGCCTTATAGCTGATAGGGGAGAATTCTCTTCAAGGGTGAGTTTACCCAATGACATCTAGGCCCCTTCTCTTGCCAGGCTCCTCTTGCTCACAGGACCACATGGGAGCATCTGTTTCTGGAGGTCTTGTCAACAACAGGGTGGGTTATGGTGAGTCAAAATTCTTTTGGGCTCTTTGTCTCCATATAGTTATTTAAGGAAATATGGACAATCCTGCAGAGGATTTTCTTTCCAGGGATCTTCATGACACAACCANTCCCTGACATTCAGTTGGGAAACTGCTGTTCCTGTGGGTGCATGGTGCAGGAGGAGGTTGTATTTGGAGGGGGGAATGAGGGGCAGTAACCGACTGGCTAAGGGCAGTTCCTGTACAGTCTGGTCATTTCTTTTGACACATGCTTATTACTGGCTGTTTGGAAAAAATTTCCTGTACTGAAAATTAGCACTGTAACCATCAGGTCAGAGAAGTGTTTCACCAATGAAGCTTTTAATGATTTCATCTGCCATTCTAACACATAGCAGCCCTCTTCATTGTATCACAGGTGTGCGTACATTGTGAGGCATTTCTGAAGTCCAGATGTTTTCTGGTTGAAAAACAGTAGGACATGAGCTGCGATGTGCAAACCTTAATAATAATAGTTGCCATTAAAACTATATTATCTAATAATACGGTACCACTGGTATTAATAATCAGCTCCAGTATCACTCAGAAAGTCTGTGAGCACAGGGAAATGATGTGCAGCTCAAACAAGATAGTCAACAAGTATCATATTATATACTTCCTCTGCCAAAGGATCTGTTTTCTGCAGATGTTCTGTAATTTTTGCTTACAGTAGAGAGCTCTGTGTTATTAATCAAATCACATCTAAGTGTGCCACAAAGCAATGCAATCACCAGCTTTGAGTATATTTACAGTTTATGTCCAACTTCCAGCATGTGCATTGCGTTTTACCCCTATAGATCAGAATAGGGGCTTTTGCATCTAATCAAGCTGCACTAGATGGAATAATTTTTCTAGTATTGTAGGGGGAAAAGTAGTGTTTCTGTAGTAAAGGCTGAGATTTGTTTTTCTTTATAAGCTTGATTTTGTCCCCTTCCCCTTTCACTTGAGAAACATAAAAAATACTCTTTTTGCTTCGCATCTTACATGCACAGCCTGTGCTGAGTGGATAATAATTTATCCAAATTTCACATTATTCACTCAAACTGTGCATGAGATAGGGGGCTTAGAATAAAGTACATCTTAATCGTGATAAGAGAAGTCTTCCAAGTAACTTTTACCTTCCCCTCCATCCCCGCCATTAGAATGACTTCTGCTAGAAACCCATATCTCAGTGTTCTCAGGAATATCTAAGACTACTTTTACACTGAAAAAAGGGAATTTATTGGGCTGCCAAAGATAAATTGTCAAGAATAATTAATGAAATATAAGCTAAAATCAAATGCAAACAGAAGGAATTATGATTTTAGAAGGCTAACCTATAGAAATAAAGAGTCAATTTAGGAAAAAATTTTTGACCTCAATTTTTTGAGTGCAGACAATGACAGCACTCATATTTATTTGTTTATAGTTCTTGCATCCAGTACTTGTGAGACAGTCAAGACCTCTGAAAATAAGCCAGTCACAAGCAATTCTGCAACAGCTCTTTGTAGGCAAAAGCTATAGTATAGCACAGTCTGCTTTACTAACCCAATACAACACTATTAGTGAATAAAATATTCTCTGATGGTGAGTAACATGAAACAGCTTGTGCCCAAATGGCTACACTGTCTTGCTTCTCCATCCCAGCAGGCATGGCTTCTTCCTTCACCTGTGCCAGGGCATATGCTGACAGGCAATTAGCATATCACTAGAAGGCCATGGGGAAGGGTTGGTGCTGCACTGAGTCCCCATGTACCAGGAACCTCTTAAGCCACAGCCAGCCCTAACACTACCTAAAGCAAGTGAAGTCACTGACAGCATCCAACTCAATCTGCCACATGGCTGCACTTCCCCTGACCTGTGCTGCAACAAGTGTTTGTGTCACCACATGGCTCACTAGACAAGGTGGCTGATCTGGCTGGAAAACAACTCAGCAAAGCAAGAAGTGATCTGAAGTGTGTGATGGGGATGGACAAGAGAGAGCAGAGAGAGCAGTAACAACTACAGCAAACTGCTGACAAACTATTAATCACATTATGCCCCTCAGCCATGCTGAATGAGCAGTACAAGACTTTCTCCAAAAAGCCTTTATTTGTATTTATTGAATGTTTTATTTTAGTGATGATGCACGGTATGTTAGAAGCAAATGCTCAGTACTTTTGTTTTAGCACCTTTCTCCTGAATGGGTAACTGGCAATATGGTCTCTGTTTTATACAGTGTTCCAATACTGTTTGAATGCATTGCAGAGTAGTAGTTTACAGAGGAAGAAGACCTATTTCAGTTCATCTGTGACCATGAAGTCCCTTTAATCATGAGATAAACCATGAACAGCCTGAGCCAAATTTATGAAATCAGAGAATTAGAGAATTTTACATGAAAAAGGGAAAGTTAAACTTCACATTATGATGGGACATGGACACATCTGTGCATAAAACCAATTACAAAGTCAATGTTCTGCTTGACACATTTTTCAGCCTCCACAGACTGCAAAATGTTGCAGCCTTTTCATCTCTAACATTTCCACAGCTTATGGTCATACAGTCCTTTGGCTACTTAAAAAATTTGTCTGAAAATAATCTATCTTAAGTGTGGAAAGAACAGAGTTGGATAGGTGGCACTGTTACAGGTGTGACATTATGTAGGCAGAGACTTGGACTCTGGTGTTGTGGTTTCTCTCATGATTAGCTTCAGTTGTCTATTATCTGCTTCCTAATATTTTATACTAAGACCTGTATTATTTACATTTTGATGAAATCACTAATACATAATTAAAAGCAATACCCATACACAGAGACATGCAAAATCCCTTGCAGAAGATGAAGGCAGGAGCCTAGACATTAGTCTCCAGTGTGGGTCAGTTTGCCCTTAAGTATGAATATTCTGCCTCATCAGTGTTTTGACCCAAAGTCCAGATTGTTTACCTCTCATTTTACTTTTTTTCTCCTTCTCACCCATAATTATTTGACCATGACAATTATTTTGGGATTCATTTAGCAGGACAGACAGTACTACTAGGTGAGGTTTTTACCATGCTGCATGGAATGTATTTTTTATACATTCCTGTCTAGACAGATCATATATAAAGAAGATCCAGTGCTGTACTAACCAGCTCAGCATACTTCTTAAACAACAGGTCCAGCTTCTCTTCTGAAGTATTCAGCTTATTCAAGCTTTGCATCAGTAGGGTGGCTTCTTTTCCTTTGAAAAAGAAGAAGCAGAGATTTGATGGTAGAGGTAGTTTGTAGATGATGTACTGTTGTGAAATCGGTTGTTTGATGCATGTAAAAACTTAGATAGAAATGAGGCATTTTGGAAAGAAAGGAACAATTTTTGCTATAAGTTTCTGGAGCTTTTCCCAACAAACATGCTAAAATTTTCCTCCATTTCAGACTCAGTAATGTGCTCTCTTCCAGTAAAGGCATTATCTGTGAAATGCTTTTGTCCTGTGTAATCTGATTTTCATTTAATGTTTTTGAAACATGATTAGGTCACATACATGGCATATCTGACTGAAATAGGAGCTAAAGGGCCTGGACCCTGAAAGCCCAGAAACAGATCTCTTTGCAAGTGAGAGCAGATAAGAGCTGGTGTACTCAGCTCCTTTGCCGCTCAACTCATAGAAGACATAAGGAAGATTAAGTCAGGTATGGTAACTATGGTGTGGAAGTAAACAATCAGAGAGTGCTATGTACTGCCAGCCAGGTCAGGGCTGTGTGATACTGGTATAAATCTGTTCCCTGACTTGGTGCAGAGAGTATGTGTATCAGAGAAAGTCTAATAACTCTCTGGGTGTACACAGCTAAATCACTCCATAGCCATTTAGGTATTGCTTCTCTGCTGATACCTCTTGGTATTCAATTCAGCCCCAAGATCAGCTGGAGCTTGAACATTGCTTGTTCATCAAGTACAAAGTGTCCCTGGTGTCCCTGGAGATAAGGCTGGCTGTGCTTTTCCAAATGCTCCTCTTTCCCAAGGCTGTGAGACAAAATCTGCTTTCTGCTTGACTTTTTCTATTTCAAGTCTAGTGTAGTCCAGGAATACTGCCTGTGGAGAAAATCCTTTATTTTACACTAAATTCCCTCTACAATATCAGTATAAATAAGCATAAATAAATTCAAGAGAGGTAAAATCAAATTCTGGCATGAAAACTGTTGCAACTATAGCCAGAAAACTGTGTACTGACGTACCAATAACTGTATCAAGGCCAAGGCAACAGAAACTGAGGAACTTTCTTTCTTCTGAACATTCAAGGAATTTGGGCAAAAAAATCCAAATAACCCTAACTCTAACCCTAACCCTTGTCCTATGCTTAGTCCCTTGCCTGTAAGAATGTCCTGTGATGATTTCTCTCCAGGCTTAGTCTGAGGTTGAGTTTGGGTTCTCATGCAAAGGAGAGGCTTGAAGATTGGCCAGTTAAATATAGAAAGGAGAATAAATTACATATTTGTTAGATTGGAATGTAACTACATTGCTCTCTAGTGGCTGCCCAGCAGAAAGGACATGCTGTACAAAAACTCACCGAGACTTCTTTCTAGCTCAGCCAGGGTGAGGTGTTCTCTGAGCACTGTGCTCAGAAAGAATAAATATATGGGCTTATTTCATATAGTCCATGATAAGTCCAGAGGTTTGTTAAAATTTGCTAAATCAGAAATAACTTGGGCATGACAGTGAATTTGTTCTGCAGGTTTCCATGCCACATAGTAGCACCATTCACTTTGTGACTGGTGAATAGTCATAGCTGAGGAAGCAGGAAAAGAAAAAAGGCACAAACAAGAGGCTGTTTTTTTCTTTGTTTAAGAAGCAATTTTGTGCAGTGTGTCATCAGACTGACAGCTGTGGTATAGCAATTTGGGCAGCCCAGTAGCACATCAGATTTGTATTACACAATCCTAAGCTTTTTTCTTTTTAAAAGAACTAATATCTGATACAGCCTATATGCTGAGTAATGCCAAAAATAATTATAATTTAGAGAAAACTTGTAATGGTCACTGTACTTTTCAGTGATAATTGTAGATCCCTATCATTCAAGACAGAGACTGAAAACGGAAAAGAGCAAGGACCAGGGAGTTCTTACTTGTGTTTGCAGAAGGGCTCTGAGAGTATTAAATACTTGCCTAGTCCTTTCAGGATTTTCTTCTCCAGCTTTTGCTCCTTGTTGCCACTGGGCTCCTTTGCTCTGGAAGCATCCCCAGGAGCCAGCTTCTCTTTCTCACACTCCTCATTTCCATCTTCATACTCTGCATCCTCCAAGCTGCTTTGCTCTCGCTTCTCAGGCTTGTCACTTCCTGTAGCAGTGCTTTCCTTCTCTATCAGGCTTGTGGCAGACCCATAGGTTTTAATGATGTCTTCCAGCTGCCGGCTCAACTCCTCTGATATGTCAGACACGTCTGCTTTGGGCCAGGTGCTTGGCTGCTCCTTGGGGGCTGGAGCAGGGGACACCAAGCCAGGAGCAGGTTTGTCCTCACTCTCCCCCTGGATGTCCTGCCCAGCTGATGTGGGAGACTGGTCATTCTCCATGCTTAGTGCAGTACCTGACAGCAAACAAATGAAGGGTTAATTTAAAAAGCACAGAATTAAAAGCACACAGAATTAGTCATCAAACTGTTCCCAAACCTTGGCCAGCAGGTGACTAATTTTGTATGAAATTTAGCATGGCAGCTCATCCATTGGCTCTAGCTTGATAAATACATCACACTTAAATAAATAACCAAGGTGATTTGCAAGGAGCAAAGTAATTATATACTTTCCAAGAGAAAAGCCTACACAAATCTGATGCTTGAAATTGGAAAACCTCCTATTCCCATTACCAACAATGACAGATAAAATGGAACCTGAGTCACTTACACTATTTTCCTCTCTGAACACACTATTTGCCACATGTTTACGTTTCTTGATCTATTTACCTGCAATGCTGGCTACTAATATGGGCAGCTTCACTTCAGAGCTCATTAGTTGAATTTCCTACTTCTCCCCTGTCAGCACATCTTAAGTCAATAATCATGAAAAATATTTTGAATGAAATTGGTGCACTGAAAATTGCATTGTGCCCTTGGAAAGCCCAGCATGGTGCTTGATCTACAAAAGACCAAGTTTGGTACTGTCACAATAACAGCAAAGAATAAGATAAACAGCTCTAAACCACCCTTCTCTTGTACTTGCTGCATGCTGCTGACAGCTTGTTCAACAAAATACAAAATACAGAATAAATCACAGTGGAATAAAACCAACCAGATATAACATAGTTTGATAGTCCATGGTGTTTTCTGGGGTGAATTTCAGCTAATTTATTCCCAGTGTGTAAAGGGAAGCCTCTGATTTCTCATGTATTTGAGCAGCTGCACTCAGCCAGGCAAATACAGAGCCCAAAAGCACCTGTGTTTCTTCAGATCCTGCTTCCCCAGGAACTTGCAAGGAGGGTGCCAGCTAGAGCATCCCAGGCACCTGCTCCCAGCTCTGCAAGGTACAGGCCAGCAGAAACTGCGTGTGGTTGGAAAACTCGGTGTAGAAAAGGATCCTGCCCTCTCAGAGTGCAAGCAGAGCTGCTGGTACCTCCACATTGCCCCCATGGAGTAGCGCAGAGACGTGGGGTGCACAGCTGGGCCTTGCTCTGCAACTAGCCCCTGCTTTAACTTGGCTGTAGTCTATACTCTTTCCAGACAGGAGTCCTTTCTCTCTCTTCTTCAGGTTGTTTTTGTTCCTCTTTAATGATATGATTTACAACGGTGCCACTGGGGAAGGAAAAGAAGGAGAAGCTTTCTTGACTGGCTCTGTTCCAGCATCTGAGGCAGTTGCTTTCTCATTTTTTAAAAGACAACTTGCTTTGAAAACATGGAGCTAACTGGGAAGCATTTTGTTCCCTGTCCATACAGGCTGTAACCCATAGCTTTTATAGTGTCTGAATTTCTTCAGCTTTTAAAATTGTAAATTAGCATGGCCGAAGGCCATGGTGTATGATAAGAGAGATGTCATTTACTGTAATAAATGACTTGATGTTTATTATTAAACTCTCCCCAGTCAAAGTGATGTTTGGAAATACAGTGACGGTCATTGCTAAGGCAATGTTTTTCAAGATTTGTTTTTCTAGCTTTATGACTGGGTTTGCAGATAGATAGTCAAATGAGTTATCATCTCTCAAGCAAATAATTGAAGGTTTTGAGTAGGGTTCAGGATGTGCTTGAAAACTTTTAGCTATAAATCCATGTCACTGCAGTCCTCTCACAGGTAAAACTTGCTAGCAGAAATGGCTTGGGAAGGTGTCGGGACCTGGTCTCACAGACTCTGTTAGATGGTTGCATCCTATGCTTTCCTCCTTGTGGCATTGTCATTATATCACTGTGAAATGATTTTAAAATTGTATCTGTTTGATTTGATGTCATGTTGAGTTTACATTGAAAGATTAGACTCTATATGTGCAATTTCGGTAAAAAATCCTGCTAGCAGGAATCACAGTTTGTGGTCTTTTTTTAACTAGAGTTAATTGACTGCCAAATAATTCACGATCAGTGAGATCATTGTAATGTTTATCTAGAAGCTTCACAACGTATGTGTTTATCTCTGACATGTTCAGGACAGTGTTTACAACTGTAATCATTAATTTGAGCTAATTGGCAGTTGGCAATCAATCAGCTAGAAAACACAGGACCATCAGCTCTTGTTTAGGCAGAACAAAACTCTCACAAAGCATATCCCTAATTTTAACTAGCTATTTTTTTAATATTCTCATCACAGAAGGAGAACAGGATTCAAAATGTTCCATTTCCAAACATGAATTTCTCTTCTGGCTGTCTCCCACTCTTTCCAAGAAGGCACAAATTGATGTTCTCAGTGCACCTGTCTCTCTCCTTCACATGCCTTCCAACTTCATCACTCATGGAGCAGCACTGTCTGCTAAAGGTTTCCCCTTAGGTTAATCAGAAAGCATGCCTGCAAATACAGTAGGCTTTAAATCAACAGCAGCAATTGATCGGTATTGTCCAGTAATAAGGGAAAAACATGGGCCAGTGAAAGAGACTCCTTTTTTTGAATCAAGGACACAAGATGTTTACAAGCTAGCCTTGCAGGGAATCTTACCTAACATATGCTCCTGGCTAGAAAGGGATAAGTTATAATCAGTCTCTGAAACCATAGCAATTTGCATCTGTTAAAGTTCCATCAATTAGCCCAGAACCATGAACAGGCAGGAACCCCAGAAATACTCACAGATGAATCTTTAACCCAAGGGTGCCCCCCTGCTGAGTCATACTAGAGTTTGTATTTACACACAAACCCAAATATCTTAATGTTTTATTTCGTTCTTCTTCAGGGGTCTGATACCTTCTTTCTGGCACAAACACAATGCCTGTGAAGACTTCTGTACTTTGTTTTGCACAACAGCTTCCACAGCATCATGAAATTTATATTGAAGGAGACAGGACAGCTCTTATCTGCTAAGAGTTGACTGCTTGCAGTCTCTCATGCTGGGAGATTTTACTGCATTTGGCCCCTGTTCTCTTTGTGCTCCAGCCTGTTGAACCTTGATATACATAAGGAATTCTTTCTTATCAGGCCATAAAAGACTTTCAGTGCCAATTTCAGCGGGACCCAAAGTGTTTAAATTATACACTATCTTAGACACAGTAATACCTAAAAGTTAGGTGACTGAGTCCAGAAGAGGAATTCTTTGATTTCTCAGACTTGGCCAATTTTAGACTATCCACCTCTTGAGGTCTGCAACTCCTACTTCCATTACTGTTGCCTCCAGGCACCTGAATTTCCATCCCAGTTTTATCCTGTTTTATGGCAAGGGGGAGGACTGACCAGTTATCTGACTGAGTCTGACCATGCAACTTGTTTACTTTTTTCCTCCTGTGTTCCCAAATTCTGGACCTATTCCACAGGTCTGAGATCAGCACCTTTCTTTGCTCTGGTGGTTTGGATGGAAACTTGATCCCAGACACTTGTGGTTGCCATCTACAGATAGTCACTGTGGTACTCCAGTGGGAAACATCCCCGAGAGCCAGAGAGTGCTGCTGCCTCCCCCCTATGAGAAAGGTCTTCTCCATTCTCCTTCTTCTTTTATTAGGAACTTGGGAAAACCAAGGAGAGCAGTGGAGCTCTCAGCATAGCTGAGCACACAGCATAGCCACAGCTGCACCCAGAGGAAACAGAAAAAGGTGTGCTACTCAGAACAGTCTGGTAACATGCTGAGTTTGTTTGTCTCTAACCACATTTCTTAATATTTCACATTTACAGAATAATTTGCCTTTGCTGTGCTTTGAAATCAGCCAGTATTTCCAAAGTAAAAGGTCAACAGGCAAGAGTCAACAACTGATTTAGCAGAGCTGCAATAGCCGTCTCACTACTGCTGGGAAAACTGTTCCCGTGCTGAGCTTCACCAGCCCAACTTTCGCACTACTGAAGCCAACCCTGCTGCCTAGCCACCCTTCTGGCATGAGTAAAGCAAAAATTAAATGTCTTCTTCTTGGCTTCTCTTGCAGGTTGTCTTGAAGACTGATTTTCTTTTTTAAACAGCTTCCCCTTGCTTCTCATGGGGCTTGCTTCCTCTTTTCCTTCTTGCAGTTTTAACTTCTAGGGGGGTTTACAAACTAGGCTATATTTAGCTTTTGCCTCTCCACGTATCCAGCAGAAGGACACATGGCACCTGCTCTGCAGCCAGGAGCTATTTTAAGCACTTCTAAAATGGGTAATGGCATTTAGCACTTTATGCTCAAAATTCACATACAGACACAATTCTCTGAAATAAAGCTTTGCATGCACTTGCACTAGCCAGCATATGATGATAAAATCTGAATTTTTATCTTGATATAACACCAGCTTGAACTACAGTAACACATCAAAGAAGCAAACATTAAACTCTGGAATGGTCCACACTACTGTAGCTCAAATTACCCTCCAAAAAAATACAAATACCGTCTTATAGTGCAGACACTGTTCTATGTGTTACTTTAGAAAGGGGTGATAAAGCCAGCTGTATCAACTACATGCTACATTTGAATAGCTTTATGACTTATGCCCAATTTTCTAGTATGAAACCAAACAAAATTTGGAGGTTTCATAGCATGTTTTCCATACAGGCTCAAAACCAGGCTCAGAGACTTTCTAAAGTCCCCTGCCTCACCTCTCAAGCAGCTCCTGAGTCTTGATCACTTACTGTTGTAACAAACCAGTCATGGCCCCTAGTCTCACTTCCAGGCAAGATCTATCAAAGTAATCTTAAGAGAGGCATTTCTTGCCTTCATCAACAGCCGTAGATACTTGCTTGTTTTCCTCAGATGTCACACAGTGCCCAGGCTATTCCTAGAAAATGTGGGCTGACGGTCTGAAAGGCAAGAACTTATATTAAACCCTTGTGCCATGCCACTAAGTAGTGACAGTAAGGAAACTGGTCATCATACTTACCGGAGTAAAGAGAAGAGCTGAACAGAGAAAAAAAGTCAGGCAGAAAGCTCAGACAAGGGCAAACCAGCAACAGGACACTGGGTCTGTAATCTTGCCACTGAGGGATGAGGGATGGGAAGACCAAGTGAGGAGGGAAGGACAGAATGACACAGCAGGAGCAAACACTGCAGGGACTGAATGCGCACTTTGTAGGGGACTGTCTCTGATAGGCCTGCAGGGAAACTGCCTGATAGCTGGCAGCATAAGCCAGCTATGTCGGCTATTCCCTGCTCTGACAGAGATAGCACAAGAGATTAGAGACTCGGGCCCTCAGAAATAGAAAATAACGGAAGGATACTTACACAGCTGCTACCCTTCAAATTTAAGTCTTATTCCGTCAACGACTTGACGGGTTGTGCTCTGTGAAATTTGTCTGTATTGGCTATGGATTTTTCTGTCTGTACCACAAAGACTAGTGTGGCACTAGGATGGCTTTCCACAATGTGAACTCCCAGCTGCGACTGCCCTTTGCAACCAGGGATTTGGACGGGATTTGTTAAAAACAGACTAATTCTTAATCACAGACTCACTGCTCGGAAAGGACCACAGGAGGCCTTTAGGCCAGTGCTCAAAGCAAGCGCAGCTGTGATCTCAGACCAGCTCTCTCAGTGCTTTATATTAGTCTTAAAAACTTCCACAGACAGATACTGCATGATCTCTCTAGGAAGCCTGTTCTCTTGCCTGACTGTCATGGCAGTGAAAAAAATTTCTCTTTATACATAGCCTTAACTTCCCTTGTTCCAGCTTGTGTCTATTGCCTCTTGCCCTCCCATTTTATACTTCTATGAAGAGCCTGTCTCTGTATTCTTGATAATCTCCTCCAAAGCTGGCTCTTCTCCAGGCTGAACACCCCACTTCCCCCAGCCTCTCCTCATGGACCAAGTTCTCCAACCCCAGCCATCATGGATTCTCCTCCAGCTTCTCCCATTGAGGCAGCAATGCTAATGGAGGTGGCTGGTGTAGCGGCTCCCCTCATCCCAGCAGCTCTCAAACAAGTGCTCTTACTGCTGCAAAGGTAACCTCCCAGACCTACTTTCTGCATGTTAATGTGCCAGCTCACCTTGATCCAAAGTTGTTGATACAAACATGCAGAGCCCTCTCCAGGGAGGTCAGCTGTATGCTGCTTATGCAACAACCAGCATTTCTCATTTCTGTGAACCACAAGCCACTCAGGCAGCATCTTGAGATGCCAGATCGCCTAAGGACCATCTGCTTCCCTCTCCCTAGAAGGAGATGTAGGGCAGTTTAATGCACAGATATGCAAACAATGGCATAAGGATAGGTTTATGCTGGAAGTGGCAGCCAGGGCTAAGAGAAGAGAAATGGGACTTGGTCTGCAGTGAGAAACAGTAAGACTCAGAACCACAGCAGGCAGAAAAACACATGTATACTACAATCATTTGGAATAAACCTTCAAACTGAACCATGTCACTACAGGACTCAGAAATGCTTTATGTCTGATTTCCAAGGGATGCAAGAAAAAGCAATACTGGACAGCTCAGTATCAAAAAGCACCAGTTCAGAAATAGCTCATTTGTTAGCAGCATCTCAGACTTTCACCAGAGAGGACTAAAGGTCTTGCTATATTTGTGAAGACAATGTCTTTGGGATGAAAAATTCACACTTGGGGTGGTTTCTCCTTAGTCTTACTCTTCTGCTTGGAAAAGGTACCTCCTATAATCTGATCATGTGTGGGCATTCTGGCTCAAGGAAAAATCAGTTTTTCCAGCCTTCTTCAGACACTGGTGGTGGCTTGGTGGTATTCCTCAGGAAGTTATAGATTTAAGGGTAATGAAAAGGAGCTTGCAAGGCCAGAGGCTTCTGCAGCAAATCTTTTGGAGAGAGTTGGAAACTGGCTGGATGTTGGTGACAGGGCAGTGTGAAAGAGCAGAATATCAGTGAAGATAAGAGTGTTTGTGTGGGCTCTTTGTGCTCCTCCTGATTTGACTTGAGAATTCTCCTATTCTGGTTCCCTGTTCATTTTTCTTTTGAAATAAAATCAGGTCTGAGATCAAAATGCACAACTGAGGAGCTAAGTAACAGCTGACCTGCAGAAAGCTACTCTGGCATATCCTCACTCCTTGGTAAACACAAGACAAGGCACATCCAGCTTTGCTCTCTTTCACTGGGATTAAAGCTATTACCTATCAGCTCATTTTTGCAACAGTCTGACAGCATGCACACAAACCCTTATCACAGCTCAAATGACATGCTGGGATTCACTGGGCACTGGGAACTTGGTCATGTCCCCAAGACATCAGAGCATACTGATAACAGGAAATTAGTTGGGATCATCATTTTAAAAATTAATATGTAGTACAAAGCTAGGTACGCTGAGTTGTTTCTAAATATGCAAGTAAGTAGAACAGTCTCTGGTACAGTCAGGAAATAGAAAGAGGCAGATAAAATCAGTGTTCCTGAGTTTGTGGGGAGTACGTGGGGGTAGCTTCAGAAAATGAAAAGAGATCTGCTGGATTTTGGTGTATGAATTGAAATAACCATCTTAGGAATGGAAAGGGAAACTCAGACAGAGAAATTTAGAGGACTATATTCAAACTGCCATGCAGGCAATTTACATGCTGAGGACAACCAACTGACTGGCACTCAGACTGTGCACGCTGGGATGGCTGCATCTAGCAAGCTGAGGAGAAAGTTGACTGAAAACACACTCTGTGATACACGCACTGTTTCAGAAGTTCCTGCTTTTGTAATGTTTTAGACATTCTGTGTCTCTGTTTAGGGGAAGAGAAATAAACTTTTCTCTAATAAATGAGAAAGATGAGAAATGTACATTCCTCACATTAAAGCTAGATGACTCCTTGAGAATTCGCAGTACCAAAGCTGTATTTATTTTACAGGTGTGTTCAGCTGTGAGCTGGTTTGCATAACAATAACCCTACATTCTCTTTGTTGTATATGGCATTTCCACGGAGGTCATTGGGAATATTCCACAGAAACTGTCTATTTCTGGAGTAAACATAATCATTATCAACATAAATCTCTTGAAGATACAGGCTTCCCACAGGAGGAAAAAAATTCTACCTATGTATCATTTGCTCTGTATAATATTCAATGTATTCAAGCTTACTAAATAGAATGACAAGTTCACCATTAAGTCATTGAAGCTTTTGCATCTTCTTCCTATCTTTCTCTGACATACTTTTTTCTTTTCTTTGTCCAGGCCATTTTCCTCAACTGCAACATTCAGCTTTCACCTGCTGATTCTCCCTGCTTTCTTCTCTTCCTCCTTGCTTTTGGGAGTTTTGTATATTCTTTTTCTGTCCCATGGGAAAGTTTAGGTCAAAGACCAATAGTTCATGTTAGAGTCTCTCTCTCAAATGCTCAAGGGCTTTAAAAAATGGAAAGTCTGTCTGAAGGTAATACTGTTTTTGTTAAAATCCCTTGAAAAACTTTTAAGGGTTTCTTTCTCACCACAAAAAATGGTAAGCCGTAATTATTCTTCCACCTAAATTGTAGCTGCTCTGCTCCATGAGACCTTGCTTGCCAGCTGAAGAAAAAAATCTGGAGACAAGCATTTCCAGCCTTGTCATTCACAGGGATGTAGACTTTAGTAGATTGCTATGTTTGCTGCTTCAGTACTAGATCTGTATCAGTGATAGCATCAATTTTTTATTCTTGTTCAGGAACTTCACTAAGAATCTGAATGAGTTTTTCACAGCTTTCCTGATGAACAGTTTGAGGGTTTTTTTGAAAGATACAGTCTTTTCAAGTTATATTGTCCCTGGGCAGACCCATTTCTTCTAATACCATTATTTTAGTCAATTATATTAGAAATATAATTGGAAGGTCAACCACACTCTGGGATGCATCAAAAGAAGTGTGGCCAACAGGTTAAGAGAGGTGATTCTCCCACTCTACTATGGCCTCATGAGACCCCACCAGCTGTGGAATCCTCAGCACAAGAAAGATGTGGACCTATTGGAGCAAGTTCAGAGCAGGGGCACAAAGATGAATGGGGGGCTGCTGCGCCAGTACCTACAGTGGGCTTATAAAAATGAAGAGTGACTTTTTACATCATTAAATAGTGATAGGGCAAGAGGCAATGGCTTAAAATTGAAAGATTAGAAAGACTTGAAAAAAATTTGAAAATTGAAAGACTAGACATGAAGAAGAAATCATTTACTATGAGGTTGCTGAGGCACTGGAACAGGTTGCACAGAGAAATTGTAGTTACCTCATCCCTGGAAGTGTTCAAGACCAGGTTAAATGGGGCTTTCAGCAACTTTATCTAGGGATATTGGAACTAGATGGTCTTTAAGGTCCCTTCCAACCCAAACCATACTATGATTCTATGAAATAAAATTGATCTGTTCTGTTTAAAGATTACTATACTATACTATACTATACTTTTCTCATTACATAATAATATGATATACATATAACATGATAATGTACACTAACAAGAAAGCATGTAAAATATATAACAAAAGCACAGCATCTATGAAGAATTTTGAAATGCCTGTAACATAAAACATATAATTAGAATTTAGAAAGAGCCTTCATAAAGGGTCTTGGGACACAGTGTTGACATGTGAGCGGTGGTCTAGAAGTTAGAAGCCTGATGAATCTGGCAGTGTTTCTCTGCCATTGGCAGCTACAACTGAACCAGTGTTGGGAGAGTCCTATGCTGTATCAATGAAAAGTTTGTCAAGACCAATCTCTACTGAGTTTAATTTACTTCTATAAAAATGCCATAAACACCTGGATCAATAAGACAT
>VYZS01071946.1:6923-26622 GCA_013400695.1 Neodrepanis coruscans
ATATACTGTGACACATGCTTGGTCATGGAGATGCTAAGTAGGACCCATATAGTATACAGGCTATGTACTGATTCCCTCACAGAAATCTATTTCTCATGCAGCCTTATTAGAGAATACCCCAACAACTTGGACTACCCCAGTTACCTCCGACAAATGTTATGCCCGAATGTTATGGTGTTCAGTAGGTTGATAAGTTAGGTAATAGGTAAGACTTGATGATCTCTATGGTCTTTTCCAACCCTGTTAATTCCGTGTGAAAAAAAAAAAAAAGAAATAAAAAAGAGAGAGAGAGAATAAGAGAAGTTCTCAATGCTAAGGACTAAAATAACTACTTTCCTGTACAAGCACTTTCTTCTAGCTATAATCCTTCTTCCCCAAATATAAAGAATCAAACCTTTTCAATTTAGTCATATCTTATATGTCTCATGTCCAAGAACAGGCTCGTCTCTTAGAGGACACAATCTCTAAAAAAGACAGAATAGGATTCATTTCTAGTAAATGTGAAATTCCAGATGTGTTTTATCTGAAGTGCAATAACAAGTTTGTGACACAAAAAAGGAGAAGTTATATCCTACAGTTTATTCCTAAAATGTGAAGAAGTAACAATCACCCACAGAAAAACCTCTGGTAAAATACAGTGCCAGCCCTTCATACAGATTACATCCCTTCAGAACCCGGTTTGTTTTACTCACAAGCACAGATACAAAGCTTTATACACAACTTTGCCTCTTGTTACTACTCTTGCAGAAAAAAAAAAAGAATGTCCTGATACTAGGCGGCTGAAGGAACAAGAGAAGATAATGTAGGTAGACCAAAGAAATTGTTGCTGTTGAAGAAGAGTGTTAATCTACAGATCTTTTTTATAGGCCAGTGCAAGCATTTGGACTAATAGAATTTCTATCTTATGCAGTACAAAACAATGTGAAATAAGCCTCATCACTTAGGATGCTAAATGGTCAAGAGTTACAGTATGTTGCTGTATAATCACAGACAAATATAACTGCAAATATCAAGGGAAATTTAGGCTATAAGGCCAAATGAAAAAAAAAGAATGTGACTGTGGAAAATTAAATTAATAAAACATTAGAGCACTAAAAAAGAAACATATTGCCTACTGTAACTAAATTGTTTGCATAGGTAAAATAAAGAAACAATTTCAGTGTTTGCATTTATGACTGTTACGTGGCAGGCAGAGCAGGTAAAGCAGACAAACAGTGCAGTTGAAGTTATAGTCTCCTATCTATTTTTCCTACATATTTGAACACTGAAATTAATTTAATCCCTAACATTTTCATTTAAAGCAAAGAAATTAGGGATTTATCTCCCTTACACATAGTTTCTGAGCGACAACACAGTGATAGGTTACATGCCATGTCATGGCACATGCTGGAAACTTATTTTATGTGGAAGTCAATGAGAGCAGAATTAGGCCAAAGGTAGCTCATGAAAAATCCTTCCCAGAATGTCATTCTCAACATCAAATACTTAAGTATGTAGCAGAACTGGGACTGGAACTGCACTCAGATCATCTAAATCCCAGTTAAGTGCCTTCATCACATGACTTACTGGAGCTCCCCTAAATGAATTCACACATGTTCCCATCAGTTCTTCACCTGTACACCCAGGTCTCTTCTGCCAAACATACTCATGAACTGGCTCCCTGAGGGAACTGAGGGAACCAAAATCAAGTGGAATCCATTAGAACATAGGAATCAAGTTTCTTAAAAGACACTAGTCAACCTAGCAGGATTTTTATTTTTTTTCCTATTAGTATCTTATCAGTCACATACACAACTCATTTTAAAGACTATTTGATTTCTTACAAAAATTGAGAACAAAATATTGCTAGCTTTAATGCAAAATCATTTTTTTCTTAGAAGAAAAAGGTTCACAAAAAGACAAAGCTTCAAGGACAATTTTTGTGAAAGTTTGAGAGCCACCCAGACCAGCTGTGACATCTGTACTAATTGAAAAAGCAAACGAGGCCACAAAGGACTGTTCTTTGACCATTTAATCAATTTTCCACTCAATGCATTGTTCATTCTTAGAGACTTTAATGCTAGAATTGATTTTAACAGCCATTACCGAAATACGTAAGTCAGAGGTCTCTCAACCTTTTTCAAGTTTGACCAATGGGAATAAAAGATTATGGATATGTGAATAATTCAGTAGCTATGATTCAAATGCCTTACTAAAAAACACTGTGTGAGTAACAGTCTACCCATGTACTAGTGGTCACATGGACTGATTAGAACACAATGGGAGAAATAGCAAGATGGTGATCTCTGATAATGTCTGGTCTGGTCTCTGCAAAATTACATCTTAAACTTTCAATATTGAAGAACTCATACAGCTCACTTCTATATAGAATCATATAGTGCAGAAAGAGGTCAGTTTTCAAAAAATTGTAAATATATTTGGAAATCGCATATTTGAATCAAGCAAGCAGAGGGGTCTAGAAGGATGAATAATATTAAGCTCATTTATTAGGATGCTTTTAGGCATGGTTAGTGGATATATGCCCTGCAAAACAGAGGAAAAGGAAATACGAAAATCTGTGCTTTACCTTGCAGTTCTACATTCATCCATAGAAAGATGAAAGTCAGAAAAATTAATGCTTGAATAATTTTTCTCTCATTTTTAGCTATTTCCCTTACACAGAAAAACATATTTAACCTACCATTTTGATGCTACTGGCCAGAGCTAATATAGATGTAAGAAAAGGAGGTCAGCTGCAGCAAAAACAAAGTACAGTAAAATATATAGAGATTAAAAAAAACAAACAAACAAACTGATCTTATTGGATTACTTCTGGTTTTTATAAAATTGACAAACTGACAAATACCTACAATCTGTAGAATTTCCATCTCACAGAATAAAAGCTTCTGTGGAGATGAAAAAGTGCACAAGAAAATATGCAGCAAAAGGCAGCAATGACTGTGGTATGCTACATGTGGGCAGTGACTTCTTTATCATCTCTGTAACATCAGCAATTCCCTCAGGTGCTGCCTTCTCCTTCTTCTGTGGTTGGTCCTAATGAAACAGATTTACAGTATGACCTTTGCATACATGCATGAAATATTGTGATGACAGCCACTCTCCTGTGAAATATGATGCTATGATCTTTCAGTTGTTTCCCTTTGGAAGATGAGCCTTACATGATTAGATTGATAAGCATCAATGTATCAGAAATTGTGCCAAAACAGCAACTACTGGCATGTTGTACTGTAGGAACTTTAAGGATATTGACATAGTTCTAGAAAAACAACCTTAAGGACAAGCTGAGCCACAAAAATCAAATAACATAATTGACAGACTATTTGATTCAGTTGCTGGTTAAAACTTTCCTGCTTTACTGGGTACACTGCCTTACAATAGACCTTTGACAGTCCACTGTAAACTATATGAATGCTTTAAGATTTTTCATCATTATTGTGCATGCCTGAAATTTGTTTAGGCTGTCAGGAGTTTCTCATGGAGTCCTCAATATTGTTGCAGTATAAAAAGGCACCTATCAGACACATTAAACACCATGTCTGTTCCTTAAGGAGATTACCTCTGTCTGTGATATGTTGCACTACTGACACATAAATGACACTCAATTTAGTGACCTGTATTTATCCAAAGATTTGCATGCATCATAAAGCAGAGCTTTAATTTAGTTTTTCTTCTCAACTGGGAAACAAAGGAGGTAAGAAAAGGGTGCTGCTTTTTGCCATCCAAATTCAGTGATGCTGTTGAGCGTTATTCATTCATCTGAATGTTGGTTTAAATCTTATTTTCATTTATAAAGGTCAAAGCCTGGATAGGCCTGACTGGTTTAGCTGCTGTACAGAAGTAGGCAAAATATCAGTCATTCACTCAAAAAGCTTTAAGGAATCAAAGCATAACTGGTGGATAAGACAAAAAAGCAGGTTAAGGTGAGCTGAGAAAGATGAGTCAAGATACAGAACAGAATATGCACTTATGTATAATAAGTTCTTTTCACATACCTTAATTATTACAAAATCTACCTTTCAGCTTCATCCTGATAACAGTCTAAGTTAAAGTTTCTACATTATTTCTAAACTTTGGATGTATTTCAGGTCTCTGTGTGGTCTCAGAGTATTAGATGATGTAAACATCTATAATAATTTTGAATGATTTAGACTGTGTAATACAATTATACTCTGTCTTATTTTGCACAAAACAGTTCTGTGTATTTGTATGACATCTAATGTGTTGCAATCTATAAACAAAGTACAGTGTTGTTTTTATGCTTGGACTTCTTGATTACTTGTATAGCAGTAAACTGAAAAAAGCTGGGCTCTAGGCCAGAGCACAGACATGAGATGACTTATGTCATTAGCTTGTTAGAAAAGTCCACACCAGGGCTTCAGACTGTGGCAAATTGCAATATTATATACTGTGCCTGTAAATGGTTTTGAAGTTATTGTGAACCATGAAGTATTTCAGGAGGTTCTTTGGAGATGACCAGTATGTTCTGAAAGGTAAAGACTGTATAGATAAGGGTTGTGCCATGCAATGTTTTTTTTATTAATACAGATACAGCTGTAATGCTCAGCATCCATAGTCATCCTATCTCAAATACAGTTTTCTAAAAGATGATTCTGAAAATAGGGATTGAAAAAAATTGAAAATACTTCAAAGAATACTGAAAATATTTGTGTGGATTAGCTTGAAGTGGAGGCCCAGCTCATTGTTCAAATAAACTGCTAAACAGTGACATGAAAATATATCTAAATATACAGACACTAAAATATCTAAAAAGCTCTTCTGCTTTCCCATATGTAGTGTATGTTTTGAGGCCTTCTTTTAGACTTCTTTAGAGTGAGTAATTACTCCTTGTTTAAATTTAAATACTTGGAAGATAATGCAGCATACTTCTTTCATTTCCTGGCAAAAATCTGTGTACACTTTTTGAATAAACTTCATCTTATTTTGAAAGATTTCATCATAAAATGGAGTACTAACTTATAGGAGGGCAATCTATGATACCTAAATACAACATGTATACCTGCTTCCATAGCTTCTATTTAAAGCAGCTATAATAATTTTTCCAGTGTTCAGTTACCGTTATTAATTGCAGGGTACAATCACACTTTGAGAAATGATAAAATATAAACAGTCAAAAAAAGCAAGTTAACATTATTAGTTATAGGAGAACAATTTTTGAGAAAATGTAGGAGAGGAACTTGACCTTTCAGTCTGGATTCTTATAATTACGATAACAGACTCTGGACTATGCGAATCGGTCTTTCATTTTCTTAAGTACCTTGCTAACTTGCTAACATTTTCAACAAATTTAGATAACTAAAGGTACAACAAATTATGGGGTTTTGATACTTTTCTTTTGATACTGGTTTTCAGATTATCATTAAATAGGGTCATCAAATTCTCTCTTTTGGTGTCACTTAAATTCTTTCAATACTGTCATCTAAGCAGAATCAGATTACTATGGTATGAATCTGGTTATATTTTAGACATCAATAGTATTTTATTTTCTTGTCTTCCCATGAACATCAGGATTTTGGGGAGAGAAAAAGGATTTTAACTGTTTCAGTTATGCTATAATTACAACTATGATCTTGTTAAAGCTGCAGATAAGTCTGTTGAAAAGAATATTTCACTCTTTGCTGTTTGCTGAAATACCTTATCAGAAAAGGTCGATTCACCTCCACTTGAGAAAGTGTGTTGTCTGTTCGCACTGATACAGAGCAATGTCAGCATATTGCCAAAAAAAAAAAAAAATATATTTCACTGCTTTTTCATTTTGTGAGATAAAACCCAAGGCTTATTAGGAATAAACAGAACAGGCAGTGGCACACAGTTTTGCCAATCTGATTTAAAAAAAAAAAAAAAGGAAGAAAAAAGAAGAAAAAATTAAACTACACTTAGAAGAACAAATTATAGTTTCTGTAAAAAATGGCAATTTCCATGCCACAAATGCAGTCCTTCTTTTCAGGGGAGCCCTCAGTCTAGTTCTGAGTATTCAGGCACTACTGGAACAGATACAGAAAACAAAATGTTCCTGCTTTTGCTTCTAATTTGCTTTATAGCATTTAAAGTCTGTTTAATTTTGTAGCTGTATTTAATATTGAAAGTGTCACAGGATGTCATTTTTAATAAAACACTGTACAAAATACTGAACTGGTACTATATCAATTAAAGTTTAGAGTAATTATATATTAATGCTTCATTTCTGTTGGAGGCATTGCACATGGCATTTATACAACAGCTCAGTTCTTGTTTTGTTGCCGGGGAAGTGGCCTTGCCCCAGGAGGAGGGCGGACGCCCCTCTCCAGCCACCAGGGGAGCAGCCCCGCCCCTCCAGGACAAGGAAGGGTCCTCCTCCCCTCCAGAGGCGACCGGAGCCGCCACAGACCCTCCCCCGCCCACCAGAGGCGTGGACACACCTCCGAGGGACGGGGAAGAACTGCCCCCGCCACCTGGGGTCAGGACAGGAGTTTGCACATTTAATCTCAGATTAGGGGCAATAAATAGATCCAAATCCTCCTCCTCCATGATTCTGAAGCTCGGTTTCTTTTTCCCTTTGTCTAAAACCAGGATTGGATTCTCTCTTTGAGCTTCACACTTCTGTTCCAAGGTCAATAATGCAGCAAACAGGTTTAGATAACGAATTTCCTCTATTTTAGCCTCCTGTCTCAAGGAAGCTCTAAGTTTCTCTATAATCTTCAAATCTGTGGAACCAGAAAAAGGCCACAGCTCTAGTTTTTCTGGCCAGACATCTGTGGATAATTGAACTAATTTAGATTTTNTTACAGCATCATTTTCACACTATTTTCATGCTAAAGTATCATGTTAAACTGACCACCATGGAGTCAACTCTAATTTGCAAGGTGATTGGTTTACCCCGATGTAAAACCAAAGGGATGCAGATATGTGCCAGCTGACAAGAACTTAATCAAAATACCATCTAGCTTTTAATTTTTTCCCGCTTTTCATTTGTCTTTTTTTAAAATTTATTTTAATATTTCTAAAGTAAACTGAAGAGAATTGAATAAGTAAAAGTTTAAGGAAGAAAGGTTCCTATCTAATCTAACAGGGTATATGAAGAAGGGCACTAAGACAAGGATAATGGAAAGATTAAAAAAACAAAAAAGTGGGCAGGGAGAATTGGGTTAACTAAGTCAGACAACATGAAGAGGAAACAGCCATAATAAGGCAGAGATATGCAAAGTTTTGAAAGGACAAGTCAGATGCTGTGCAGTAAATCCAAGCCTTCCACATTAGAGCAAACAATCAGAAAAGGGTTGGCAATGGGCATTTTATCTTAATGTCAAAGATAATTTTTTCCATTCTTTGAGCTTGTCTCAAGCTTTTTTAATGAGCTTTGCTAATTTATCACAAAAAAGGCTATTTGGATAATAAACATGAATATTAAAACAAAAAGAAGTATGAAAAGAAGTATGGTTTATGGAACTTCACTGCTCAAATGTCTAAGCCCTCTTTTGTGAAGTGAAAGTATTCATCTGCTCTTTCAATTGCTTGGTTAAAATGCTAAATTATTCCTGGTGCTTTGTAGCAGATCAGTTAACACTACTTTTAGTTTTATTTAGACAGCATGTTCTAGTTCTTCTTTGTATATGAGGCACTGACAGCTTGACCTTCCTGACCGTTATCATCAAAGTTCTGTGGCAAACAATTCATAATTTTTAAATGTTAATGTTAAAAGACCTAGATTTCTGGCTGATGTCAAGCTTTATTTACACATTTGGAAAAGCTAAAAAAAAAAAAAAAGGTTCTTATCACACTTTGAATGAATAAGCTCTAGATAAATGGTGAAATACAGTTTGGAATGTTTCATTATCACATTTTTGAGAAAAATAAGATCACAACAGAAGCTATCCAGTATCTATTCTAGGCAACAGAATTTAGATCATATATAGGTTAAGAATCCATTCTCCAAGAGCCAAATGACAGTATATTTAAATTTTTTTTCTTAATGCAAAGCTATTTGAAGGCAGGATTAAAAAAAGTTCCATTGAAAGGCTCTTTATGAGCAATGCCTCTTTGTATGGATTCAGATCCTACCTTCACATTCACCACTAGTGGTACTTACCAAACAGAAAAAATAATTAGTAAAAAACAACTCAGCTGATGAATTCAGGCAATAATTATTTAAAACATACACCAAAGTCTCAAATAGACTCTGTAATTTTTAGTCACACCTTCCTCTGAGTTTTCAGTACTCATATCTCTATAGTCGTGATAGGTGAGATAAAACACTCAGCAGTGTTTCTGTCTCTGCATTGATCAATGTGTTAGATGGCTCATGGCTAAAATGCTAATCCAGGGTAAGAAAAATGTGTTTTCTGGGGGTCTTTTGTACACATGGGTTTGGTATTCAGCTGTGATGGCAAGGAGTTATGCCCTAATGCCAGCACCCAGCTGCTGCTTCTGGTGACAGTGGTAGAGGAGACACTTTCAGATCAGAACATGGAGAAACAACAAAGGCAAAGTTTTATTAATGATTGGAATTTATTGTTCCCAGCACTCTGTCAAAGACACAGTTATATCAATTTGTATGCTATTAAAATCTGTTCAGTTTGTGTATGTTATTCTGCTGCCATGTTTAATGCAAGTAATTTTACAGTGGAATGTTCCATAAACAAACCTGGTTGGCATATCTAGGGACCGAAATTATATTGATTTATTTGTGGCTCAAACTAAAATCTAAAAAGGTAGATGCTAACTTAAACAAAATTATATTCAGTGCAGAGCTGGTAACACAACCCTTATTTACCACACCATATATTCAGCTTCAATTTTTTGTTGTTTATCCTTTTTCTCTGCAACCTGCAGCACTTGCACTGCATATAAGAGTGAAATAGTGGGAAGACAGGCAGTGTTATTCAGTTTTGCTGGCTGTTTTTAGTGATGAAACTGTAATTCTCTGGGTGATAGATAACAGAAGGTAATTTTATGGTTACTAAGAATGAGTTTGCATTTGTTGGGATAGTTACTATATAAATTTATAGATCTATTTTGTATGTACTGCATTTAAATTTTAGTGGCAGCACAAGGAACAGTTTGAGAGTAACACAAGTAGACCTGTCATGAACTCCTAGTTTAGCAGCCACTTGTAAAGGTATACTGTAATTCAACATGAAATAGCTTCAGAATGTTCTCACAATCTTGTTATAAATCATGGTCTCTGGAAGGGAAGGTGCTATTAATTTTGGTTTTTTGATTTTCTTTTGCCATTCCTCCATCATTTTATCTAGGGGAAGTGTTGAAAGGTAGGAAAGGCAATTCTGTACAGGAGGTCCTTTTAAGTGCTGGATTTAAGTGCTCTTTCAGGATTTAGCAAGTTTCTAAGCTTAACTGACAGGTCACTTTGCCCCTTGTTATCTGGGCAGATAGACCCTAGGACCCTACTAGGACAATAAGATTAATTGTGAGGCAGGCAGTAGGATACTACAGCTTAAGATCAAAAAATTCAGACAAGGCTCAACACCTGTCAAGCTATTATGACATTTACATTCAATAAATATAATGTCTCCAGAGAACCAGAATTGGTTTTGTTTAAAGATGGAGATTGGGCCCCAGGGAAGCCATTTTGTTGAACATACCATTCTGTGGTGAAGAAATACCAGCTTTTGTAAAAGATTTAATTGTTGGAAGAGCCGTTAAGATTGCAGTTCAGGTTACAAATCTGAAGGAAGCCTAGACTGACAGAGGGGTGCTTGATTTGATGATCATGGGAGCAGAAGAGGAATGGAGGTAGTAGATGTGCTAAATTTGCATTTAAAAAGCTCACCTAGGAACATAGTAATTAGACTTTTAAATATAAAAATATAACTTCAGAGTATCCCAGAAGTATTCCAAAGTACTGAATTATGTAATGACCAAACCAAGGACATTCCTGGAAAGTTAGGTTATCTGCAAAGTACTGTAATGCAAACTGTCAGAATTCTGAGAAAGTGCATCTATGATTTTTCAGGAGTTAGAATGGAAGTTTTATTCCATTTGTAAAATTAAAATGTGCAGTGTTAAGAAATTATTTTTCTTAAATTAATTGAGGTGATTTCTTCCACCATGTTCCAAAAGAAAATACTTCTACTTATTTATAGTGTACCCAGAAACAACAAGAATACATCTGGAAAAAGACAGAACAGTTGGGAGAAAAAAATGAGTGCTGTCCAAGAAAGAGGTTATTCCAAATTCTCTTTTACCAAAACAAATTGAAATGATGGCATTGTCTGGTATATCTTACCTTATGGGGAATAATGGGATTTTCAGAGAAAACACTAGGTGATCCAAGATAGTTATTAAGCATATTGAAAAGAAAATTTTTTGATAAGCACCTATAGACCTGACAATAATGCAGAAAACATACAGCAAGAAGTGTTTCAATAACTCAGAAACAACATGAAGAAAAAGCTGTATGTGACACTTGCTTTCAGCTCCTAAAAATATTCAGTAGTTTTTTTTTTTTTTCAGTTGCTAATTGTAAAAGTGGAGGAAGCCAATCATTTGCCCAGACTCTTTGAAATTTATAAGGCAGAATCCATCATTGAGCATAAATGTTCTTCTGGGCGCCTGTATCTCCCAGTCTGTGTTACAATAGTTCTACTGCATTATACATGAAAGCAGAGGTAAATACACAGGGTAAAAAGTCACTTCAGGAACTGCCTACAGAGTACACATTGATGCAGAAAATGAACAGAAACAAGGTCTGTGCTAGATCTCCGAGTTCTATACTCCCAACAACCACAGCTGAGACTCACAGGAGATCTGTGAGTGAGACCTGCTGCTTTACTGAAGTGTGGAGATCCACGGGTAATGGGAAGATCCAGAGGCAGCTCCTTACTCCGAGAAAGATTTCATGCTCTGCTTCACTTCAGCATTTAATCAACCGCAAAAAGTTTATTGCTGTGTATACTCCAGTGCCAGAAACGTTATCGCTTAATTAAATTGTGTCATTGTTTTGCTATTTCTGGCAATATGTCTTTTTAATTCTCTGTTTTATTTAGCAGTGAGTTTGCTTTAATGTCCTCAGAATGGGATATTCAATTGAAAGGATGGCTATTCAAACTCAAGTTCAAATCAACAATACAGGTGGCCTTTTGCTGTCAAATTCTAACTTAGGCCCTTTCAATTTGCCACAGTCCGATGTTTGCATATGATTTATGACTATTCTTGTTGGTGGGACATATGTTTCAAGGCCTTTTCACTATTTAAGCCTCCTGTAATCAGTGGAATTTCTCTCTTCTGCAGTTCTTCTGGTTATCCTGCCATGCTCAGTTTCATTATTAATTTCAGATGTAAAAAAGGCAAATATTTAGATATGTCTGGCCCTCACAAAAGCTGAAATTCTAAGTACACATGCTGAAGCCCCTCTAAATAGTGAATTTATTATAAATACCCCAGATTAGCTTTGTGTTCATCCTTTATTTGTTTTAACAGCTCTAAATGGATGATACTTAAGCTTTCAAATGCCCTCAAGGTTATTAAAGATATTCTGAGATGGTTCAAGCCATAAGGTTCTCATTCCTGCAACTATAAATCATTAGCTATGTTACATTGCTGCTATTTTATTCTTTAATTTGCATAATGAAAATTACTATATAAATAAAATTACCGAAAAGCTTTATATCACAGTATAAATAATTACTACCTATTTAAGGAAAGGGAAATGGAACTTTGTCACCTGATGGCTCCTAAAAAATGTTGTAATTCCCTTGTTCATAGTTAAAAAGTTTATTGTGTCAAGTAAAATTTAGAGTTACATAAATGAAAGGAAAGGAGGAAGTACATAAAGTTGTTTGTCAAGGGCTTTTATGAGGGAGATATTTTAGGTAGAGAATGTATGCCAATGAATGACTGGTCCAAACTCTGGTTTTGAGCTGAAGTGTTGTATATTACCAGGAAAGACAACTTCTTTAATTTCTGCCAGTAAATCCAGAAACTGAGGGATTCGGGATCCCTGCCAGAAATGCAGAGGGTTAGCCCTGAGCTCAGTATCCTTTAGGCTGGCAGATACACCATGAGTCACACTTTCCTTAACACACAGACACCTATGGCAGGGGCACTTGTTCAAGGGAGGGCACGTTCAGCAAGTCAAGCAGAGGACCCTTTTGGGTGTACAGAAATCTGTATTATATATCATTTATTTTATTATCATATCTTCATATTAACTGATGAAAGTTAACTGATAAAATTTTGCTTTCTGCTCATAAGTCTTGTAAAAAGTAATTGCTTCCCATGACCTCCTCACTGAGTGTTCACTTCTCCCGCATTAAAGAAATAACAAATGTGCTTTATTGTAATTTCTTTCAAACATGCTATTTAATTGGTTCCCCATTTGTCCATCATTATAAAGCAACCATCCTATTTTCTAGAACATAAGTACAGTAGCTTGGAGATAGTCCATTCACTTTTCAAATGAACTAAAGTTATAAAAAAACACCTCACATCTACAGTCTCTGTTCCTTTTCAAATATTTTAGTATTAAAGGTAGTTTTTGGCCTTGAATTCACAGAAATAGGAGAAAGATGCAAAATTCTTACGAGAATCCCAGCTGTTTCTGAATTGTATAGGTGCTGTAATGTAACCTTCTCTAAAAATCTTAGGAAAATATCAAAAAGAGGAATTCAAAGTCAACAGAAAAGAAAGACGTTTCTAACACGTTTCCTTTTTTCCATTGTTTATGCAAAACAATGATTATAGGACGGGCTTTATAGTTGTTGATCAGCATAAGGTTATAAATCACCATAAGGATATAAACCAAAAATAATGTCTTCAAGTGAATGTTGACAAAACAGGGAGATGGTATACAAAAATACAGAGAGCAGATGTACAAAAATAATCAAGGGAATTGCAGTGTGGAATAGTAGTGGAAATTTGCAGTTCCCTCTTATCAATGACAGTGCTTAGAGAGGATCAAAATCTAAACTAAATTATTTGTAAAGAAAACATTGCTTATCAGGAACTCTTCAGTCTGGTATTCAAATATCCAGTGGCAAGAAGGTTAAACCAGAAATTTTGACATGAAATTTCTAACTACAGGTATGAATTTTTGAATAAATTGCATGTTAAGGGTAGTTAATAGTCCACCAACAGTTTGAATGGATTCTATTTAAATGGACATTATTGATACTTGAGTCAAAATCAGCTTAGGAGCAGGGAGAAGAGAGGAGAGGAGAGGAGAGGAGAGGAGAGGAGAGGAGAGGAGAGGGCTGAGAAAAAATTCCAAGGTTTTTATCAGATATCAGAGAAGGTTATCACTTGGTCTCACTGGATTTTCAAGCTAGGAGGAAGCAATAGTGCAATATACTGTGATAATGTAGTAAAAACATGGTAAAATGCAAAAAAAATTATTTCATGATTTTTAAAATGGTTTTGACAGAGAACTTAATATTTACAGAAAATATAGTCTCATTTAAAGATGGGACATAATCACACAACTTAGCTGTGTATTGGATGGGCTAGGCCATCCAAATTGACAAAAAAAAAGGAAATTGACAAATAAAAGGAAAAAATGTTTAAAAAGCACACTGAATGAAAAATGTAGAATCATTGCCTTATGACTGAAAAAGGAGTCACAAGTCTGTATTTCTTGTGATTCAGAACTTCTATTTGTAAGGAAAGGAAATAACCTTTACTGTATTGTTGGAATAAAAGGAACCAGATGATTCATCTCTGTGAATCTGCTTGTTGAATTTGATGGATCATTCTTAAAAGCGACGTTGCTAATCTTCAGGTTTTCTTTTTTAGGTTATTCACAGATCAGTGGGTTTTCCGGCTAATACAGGTCCTGATGCTCTTCTGTCTTCACACATGGTATTCATCATATCTTGACAAGAAAAGACCTTCAGTCTACAAATAACCTTCACTGAAGTAAGACATGTAAGTGGGTTTCTATATGAAAGATAGATTTTATGGCTGAATAAAAACCAACTGTAGTTAAAAAGTGTCATTGCATGGCCTTATTGAAGATTTTTTTCTCAAAAGAACTTTTAGTGTTTGCTGCTAAAATCTCTAATAAACAACAAAAATTATTTTATCATTAACCACAAATTCAACAGTAAAAGAAGATCATTTGAGTATTTTATCATTCTGAAATGTGCAGCCTTTAAAATATTTAAGAATCCACATTAGTTCTTGTCAAACTAGTAGAAAGCAGTGCATAATATGACCTATATGTAAAAGTAGAACAGGATAAGAGGCTTTGGCAAAGGTGAAATATTCACAGTATGGTTATTTTGTACAACAGTTAAAAATTTTGTTTCCTAGCACTGTATTATTATTGTTATTGTTGTTATTTTTATTATTATTACTATAATCCTGAACAAGGTGACAAAAATAAAATATTTCTTTCTCTATGTGGCAATTCAACATCAGTGCTACTAAAAATAATGAATGCTTGTCAGTGACAGCAAACTTCAGGTTTCAGCAGAAATCTGCTTAAATTTCATTGTCCCATTCTACAGAATCATCTTTGCATCAGCAGGATTTGTCAAATTCTATTTACCACACCACCATAACCCTAGTGAAGTCAACAGATTTCTGATATCACAGTTTAGAACTAATTTTCCTCAAGTGATTTACTGAATTCACAGAGCATATGAGGTAAGACTTGTTCTCTCTTCAAAGAGAGCATTTTAAAATATCTTAAAAATAGACCAGAAGAAGTAAATCTAATGAAATTTAATTTCTAACATCTCTCACATGCCAGTCAAATGAGGTGTACTAATGGATGTTTTCTTAGGGTTTTCTCTTCATTGGGAACCTTTTCCTCATGTCCTTATCAGTAACATTAAGGTCTCCCTTCTTTGAGGAGCACTCTTTTCATGAAGTGTGTAGAAGCTTAATATCTCCATAACATCCATTCTAACAAGTCAGCTGGAAAGTGGTCACTGATTTCTAAGAAGGCATCACTGGATGAGAGAAAAGGCATTGCTGTGGGTTGGACGGGGGAAAGGGGCATGTCTTTTAAAACTTTTTTTATCTTTTCCTGGGAGAGTGAAGCAAGCTGGGTGTCGGCTGGGTCCCGACACCTAGCAGCTCAGAGTGATTGCAGAATGCTAACAGGAACGCTGCCGCCTGGCCTGGGGCTCAGGCCTGGGCCAGTCCCAGCGGCGCAGCAGCAGAGACGGTGCCTCTCCCCGCCCACTCTCCACACAGCACTGCTGGGCACGGAGAGCGGCAGGGCCAGTGTGCAGGCAGCCAACATGGCCTGGCCCAGCCCCTGCTCACCGCTGTGATTACGCTGGGGCCAGGACCAGCGCCGCCGTGTGACTCCCCACCCAATCCACGGGTGCCGCTTCATTAGAACCCTGCCTGCTCTGCACCGCCACAGCTCTGCCAGGCATGCCACAGCTCCCCCTGCTGAGTGTGCCATGGCTTGGAGTGCACGTGGGGCTTCCATGGCCACCGTGGCATGTGGGAATGGGTAGTACCCATGTGGTGGAGGCAGCGGCGGTGGCCAGCGTACAAGCAGGGGCAGCCCCAGGCCAGTGCTGTGGCAGGGGATCGGCACCATGGCACGGGATAGCCCCACAGTGATGGGCACAGCGGCTGCTCTGGCCACCACACATTCCAGTCCTTGTGGCAACGGCAAGGAGGCAGGCCCCTCCGTAGTGGGCGGTGAGCGCCCCCACAGGCCGTGCTGCTGACACCTCCGGCCACCGGGGTCCCTGGAGCGCTGGCAGGGAGGCGGCAGCGGCAGCCCTTTCCCACAGTACGCACTGCCCCAAGCAGTTTTGGCGCCAATGCTGCCATGTTTGTCTTGTGATGTGGTTCGGAGAGGGGGCAGCGCCCAATGCCATGTGACACCAAACCAGGTTGCCGACCAATGGAGGAACGACACACACCGGAAAGGGAGTACAAGAAAAAATAAGAACAGACGTGCTATAAAAGGAGCAGAAGTCCTCTTTCTCTCGGCTCTCCCAGCAGGTGCAGCAGCGCAGCTTCACCACAGCTCAAGCAGAGGGCCATGCAGCTTCATGTGGCAGTGACAGCAGTGACTCTTCCCCTTGGGTCCCACAAGGTTTCCTTTCCCTCTTGATTTTTCCAGCAGCTCCGGTGCGGGACCCTGCTACATCACCTTCCCAGCTCTGCCTGTGTGGCAGCACTCCTTCCTCTCCCTTCAGAGCCCAGCAGCCAGCCGAGAGCAGCAAAGGGGTTATTTCTTCTGCGTATTATTTTTATCAGGTCATTGTTTTGCTACTGGTTCATGGTTATAGTGGTTTCCACATTTTATGTTTCGTATATTCAATAAATTACTGTGTTGTGGTCTTCTCTATTACATCTCTCATCTTTTAGTAATGCCTGCTAGTGTCTGAACCAGGACAGGCATCGGTAATAAGGAGACTTGTTGATGCAGAGTGGTCTATCTGAAACTCTCTCCTACAAGCACAGAGATAAGAGCTCCACTTTAAGCAGCACACCTAAGCTGTGATCATACCAGAGAATAATATTTTTGTTTTCATGCTGAGTAAATAATGAAATAATATTTATGTTAATAACAATGAAAAAGTCTGGACATGCTCCTTCAAGAGCTACTAAATTGTTGTGTAGAAAGGTAAAATACAACAGAATAAAACCTGACAAAATTAGGATCATGTATTTTGATCATTTTCTCAAGAAAACTCATGTTGTTATCCTTGTTGTAAGTATCTGAAAAAGAGTAAGATAATTAAAACAACGTTTTTAAAGCACTCAAAAAAAAAAGTGCTGTGTTATAATGAGACAATTAGTAAAAATATACAGCAAACATCTATCTCTAAATGCCTCAAGATACAAGTACAGTTCTAACTGGGATCAAAACAGTGTAGAAGCAGTTTGACACATAATGCATTCAGATATTACTATGTAGCCCAGCAGATCTGATGGCTTTTCTTTTGTTTGTTTTCTTGTTTTGCTGTTTAAATTATTGGACTTAAAAATATCTTATATGTTTGCATCTATTTGGTTTGAAAAACCGTATTTTCTATACCCTCAAATATCTTGACCAAGAAATAGTAAATAGAAAACGCCATAACTTCTCTATCCAAAGCAGAGAATGGTTTAAAACATTTTAAGGTCTTGATACATAAACAATTGAAAATGCTTAATAAATTAATACGCATATAAGTTTTTAAGCAAAGCCATCATATAGTTGCTAACTCTGCTTAACATGGACTTAGGAATTTAAATTGCTTCATAAAATTAAATCTTTTTCTGGAAATTTCTAATAATGTGATGCCATTTCCAATTTCAGAGTCAAAGAGTTAAAATATGAGAATTGCACTCCTTATATGAATTCTGTATTAATTTTATACTTTTTTTGAGTCTTTTGAAAGCATCAGAAATGTTGAATCACATTTGAAATTTAGTATCTTAAATTTCAATGCAAACACCATATTTTACTGGTGATTGATTGAAATGTCTAGAAAACCCAAACTATACAACCTACCTTCAGAAAACCCAAGTGAAACTCAGTAATTAGTGTTAGTGGTATCAGAGACTTGGAATGTTATCAGTGTATTTCTTCACTATATTTTTTTTAATTTAAAATTTATTTACAACAAAACAGAAAAATAATAGTTCTCTAAATTAAATTTGATAGTAGTGTGGTGGAAATTTAGCAAAAAATTATTTTATCCTCAAAAAAACAACAAAAACAACCATTTATTGCACTGGAGCACAAGCCGACCACATGCTATTACAGTAAAAGCTAGGCAATATTTCCATCTGGCTTTGCGCACACAGGATGTTGTATAAACTACCAGAAGAGCTCTATTTCATTGTAATTAAAATTTAGTGTTACACTTAAGCAATAAGGCAACTCCAGGAGATGTGATTATCATGAAATAATGATCTTGGGGTGTTACAAGGCAAGGAAGCAACAAAATGCTTCTAATCCTCTGGGGGGTATGATTATTTCAGAACAACCACACCTCCCGAGGTTATGTGATTAGGATCAGAGACAAAGTCTGTACCGATAATACAAATATGATTTTGTAGGGAAATGTTGGGGGGCTGGTCTATGTAAAGTTGGTAATGGCGAATGCTGAAACAGCAGTTTTGGATGAGTTGTGTTGTTCACGTGCTAATTCCGAAACATCTTTAAGAACTCTCTGGACACATATAGACCTGACAGTGATGTCATACCTGTGTAAGTAGTCCTCCATAAATGCACAGATCTAATCTTTTCATCCTATTTTTCTTTAATAATTTCCGTTTCATAATAGCAATAAACAGTGATAAGCAATGTATTTCTGGGAGATTATTCCACTTCTCAGGTGACTAAAGTCACTCAACCTTTAGCCTCATATCTTTCAAGACATCTGAGAAGTGCAATAACTCCCCAGAACTGTGCTGCCTGTCATGTCTTATTGCTTAATTACTGTGTACTTATCAAGTAGTCGTTCTTTCAATGAATGCAGAAGCACAGTATGTTTTACAATTATGGTGTGTATAGGAGCAGTATAACACTGTTATGGCAAAACATAAAATAAGTCATTGTTACAGCAGAAGTACAAACCAAAGCTGCAGTACAAACTCGGGTGCAAACTCTGATGTATGTAGAACAATTTACTATTCTGATAAGTGTCTTGCATGTGGTTAAGTAATGGGATATGTTCAGCTTTAATAAGGGTGCAAAATAAAGACCAAAAGGAAGAGATACAACAGATTATGCAAAACTAAACTCTAATTACAGAGTGTATATTCTTTCTGCTAATGATAGCTTTAGGAATATGTTAACATTTCTGAAACTAGTGAAATCATGTTAGGGATCCAAATATGGAAAAACCAAGTCAAATGGGTGTATAAGCAACAAGGAGTAGTCTCATACTGCTATTGATCTTCCAGAAAGGAATTTGCCCAAGAATGGGACATGGTGAATAAAAAGCAGCTTTTACTTGCAGTAAAGGGAAATCCTGTTTGCTTTTTAATGAAATCCTTAAAACTAAGATGCTATTCACAGTTTTGAGTAACAGGAAATGGAATTGAAAAACTCCATTTGCACAATTCCTGTAAGAACTGTTGTTGATCCCATCTCATCTAGTCACTGTAAGATCTCTCTCCAGTTTCTTACTGGAGAGGTTTCCATCCTTCCTTTCATATGGCTGGAACAGGGTTCTCTGGAAGTAGGTATTTATCATAACAAGAGAAAAAAATAGAAGCCAAGAGACAGCTGCTCAGACAGCAAAGACTAGATTTTGTGTGTCTAGTATCTACATAAGTTTACAATCTACTTCTGAGCTACAGAAGGTCAGAAATAGAAAATTTTTTTAAAAATATTGAAAGCATGAATATAGATATCATGAGTTCAATATACGTTTGAAAACATCCACTTAGGGCAGAGATCACCTTCCCCTCCTGGTGGTGCTAAAAATAATGCCCATCTTTTTAAAAGCAGAAAACATAGGAACATGCATAACAAAATCTTCACAGGTTTGTCTGCTGAGTTCGGAGCCCTAGCTAGGAGCTGCACACAAATATTCAGCCAGCCCAGAGACTCTGTTGAGGTATAGAGTGCAGTATTTAAAAAAAAAGAAAATACCTTGACTGCTTTCTTTCAAGAATACTAAGCTCAAAGACAGTTTTAAAGGTTTGGAAATATAAAGATACATTTAGCAATGTAATAAAATAATATTTATTCACAACTGGTTTTGCCTGCATTGTCTGCACCATGTAAATAAATTTAGAGAGAATGGATTACAGAGATTATAATTATATATAG
>VYZS01071947.1:0-18097 GCA_013400695.1 Neodrepanis coruscans
AGAATGACAGAATAGTTTGGGTTAGTAGGGACCTTAAAGATCATCTTGTTCCAACTCCCTGCCATGGGCAGGGACACCTTCCACTATCCCAGGCTGCTCCAAACCCCATCCAACCTGATCTTGAACACCTCCAGGGATGGGGCAGCCACAGCTTCTCTAGGCAGCCTGTGCCAGGGCATCACCACCCTCAGAGGGAAGAATTTTTTCCTGACATCTAAAATAAATCTACTCTTTCAGCTTAAAGCCATTCCCCCTTGTCCTGTCACTACATGAACACACTCAGGAGCTGGTTGGTTATACTCACTCTGAATCATTCGCTCACAGGCCTGGCTAACGAGCTGGTAAATTGTGGCCAAGGACTGTGGTTCCCCCTAAAATGAAGCATTTTTTAAAATTAAGAAAAAAAGGAAGTATTAATATCTTTTTAAAAGGATCGATACCATAATGTATGATAGCTTTCTGCCCATTCATTTTCTCAGCTTGAGTTTCAGAGATATTAATTACTGTGAAATGCAGCTCTATTTATTTATCACAAAGCTCTGAAACCAGAAAATTGAAATTGGAAACATCAATAATTGCTTTTCTCCTGCACATCAAAAAGCCCAGACCGAATCTAAATAATTACTGAAGCTACCAAAAAAAGGGAGAGCAAATTTCACCCTCAGATTTTATCAAAAAAGATGCTAGGTCTATAACTCAGTGTTCTGTGATATGTAAAACATTTAGTATGATCAGATATTACAACATCCTATCTTTGAGTCAATCTTCTATGAATATTGATTCTTACTGTTAATGTATTCTGAATAAATCATATGTGAGTGGTCGTTTAGAAAGTTTTAGTAAAGTAAGGGAAAGTGATAAAAATGTAAAAACCTGCTTAAAAATAAACACTGGCTGTCAAAATTCATACCTAAGGTACTGAATACTTCCAGAAACATTTATAAAACATATGTCTCTGGCTGGATCACAGTGCAGATTACCCAGAGTTAAAAAACTGCTTTGCACAACACCTAAGGGAGGGAGAAATGGAAAGTTCCACTGCACGCACACGCAAAAAAAAAAACCAAAACTAAAACAATTCAGTGGGATTAGAGGGAAAATGCTGTTAAAAATTATAATACTGAAGTATTAATTTGAGACAAAAGCACCTCAGCCTTGTCTAAAGCCTGATTTGCATAAATCAATCTTGGCAATGGGCCTCAGACTCCTAAAAAGACACAGCGTTTCTATTTAACCAAAAGTCAGGATAAGAAAAACTTCTTTTCCCAACAAAATAACTTTCCAAGGCCGGGTTGACGTCCTGACGTCCAAGGTTCTGTGCTGGGGCATAGCTGACAATTATTACAAATGACTCAGTCCCCTTATGTAGAACATTAAAACAGAACAATTCAGTGGAACCAACTGGGTTTGTTTTTTCCTTCTCAGCAAAGAATGGATTTTCAGTTGACATTTCTGCATCATTACTACAAATGATACTAAGGAGCTTGTGACTGGTGTGGGATTATTTATATCTCACCAGCACAGCCTGTGCAGGTAAATGGAAAGGCAACAAGCAATAGGTACATGAAGTTATTCAGCACTAGAGAGGTTTGGCTTATATCTGTAAGCAGAGGTGGCAAATTGGGTTACCAGATCCACTCTTTTGAGTGTAGGATACAGAGACAGTGTTACCTGGCACCAGAAAAACTCACTTTCTCTCCTCTTTCTCCTTTTGGACCTGGCAGCCCCTACAGGGGGAAAAAAATAAAAATAAAGAAGTCTAGGGAAAAGAAGAGCACAAAAAAACCCAAAGAAAATTCAGTGGGGATGTGGATTACATTAGTGGGATGCGGATTACATTAGTGGGACATGGATACAAAGTCTGCTTCTCACATTCTTGTTGTTTCCTTGACCTCACGACAGTGACTGGAAGAGCTTTAAGTTCATAGGAATATTTTAGTTTCTTTTTAAAGAAAAAGAACAATAAAGCAGTAACTGGACCAGTGTCCTAAACACTATCAACAGGGATACAGAACATTCCTCAGATGCAATCTTAGAAAAGATTTCCTAACAGGGCAGGTAGTTTTTAATCATCTGAGAAGAAGAAATACCTGTGACATCTGATCTGTGGTTACACCTACAAGCCCAACACTGGCTGTTCCAGTCCCAGGACTGACTCTTGCTTTATTCTGGAATCTTACATCAAAAATTCATTTGGATGTTGGATTTTGTATAGCCTGTGAATCTACAGAGGGCAAAGGGAGGTGGGATTTGTTGAATGCTTTATCAACAGTTTAAACAATAGCATCTATCAACACTACCCTGGGCTTTGAATACCCATACACCTCCTTAATAAAGATCAGTGTTTTAAACTATTCTTTAGACTCGGAGGGAGAGCTGCTGTGCTAAAAGCTTCTATTCAATTATTCCATGTCTTGGCTGCCTTTGAGACCCAAAAGCAGAAACTTACTGTTGGTCCAACATCACCTGGAGGTCCCTTCTCACCACTGCTGCCTCGGGTGCCTGTCGCTCCTTGGAAACCCTGCAGACATTACAGATTAAAAATCCAGTTATTTCCTAACTTTCTTCTTTTTCTGTTCAAGGAGCTCCAGGGGCACCAGCATTTGGGGTTTAGAGGACTCTAGCAAGAGCACTGTAGCCTCAAGTCTCCTGTCAGTATCTCGCCCAGCCACGAGCTCAATGTTAAGAGTATCTCATGTGTGAGTCATGTTCACATCACTTCCTATTACTATCATAATTATGGCCAAGCCAGCAAAGTTGAGTTTTACCAACAAACTGCAATGTAGTTTATACCCTACAGGCTTTAGATCCTTCATTATATATTCAGATTTAGACATAGCCTAGAGCACAACCCTTTCCTTCAGCCTTGCAATACCACATGGTTATTTTCTTTTTCCTTTAAGATCTGTGTTTTAAACTCTAATACTTTATAACAGTTACAGCACTTTAGAGAGTGGGAAGTGCCCTCTTTGGTCATCTCCTCCTTGTCAAGTTTCTGTGTTATTTGGAGCCATAAAGAGAAAAAATAATCCAAAAATCACTCGTAAAAATACCTTGTTTTATAATGTTCCAGCTATTACGTTTAAGCTCAGTAGAGATTAGCAACTCTTCTGAACAGTGAAAAATGAAAGAAATCTTCAAGGCAGCACCAGAACAGCCTCTAGAGTCTGCTCTGAAGCCTACAGTGTTTTCCTTGTATTTAGAAAGCTGAGGTTCAACCCTGCCAGCTCCACATCTTCCCAGGATGAGCAAGTCAAAGTTATGAGCTGAATTCAACCTTAGCTCCCATAAATAACTTAGCACAACTACTGCCAGTGAGATTCAGCTGTGAGAATCAGTAACTTATCATGTCCACCATCCATCAACTAAAGCCAAATTTGGTTCAGTTTCTCATGGAAAATGAAGTGTACATGTGGTGCCTTCACATTAGCAGATGTAAATCAACAGACCTGCTGCCCTGGGCACAGCAGAGTGCAAATACACCCATCTACATCCAGCCTTGGCAGCAGATATTGGCAATAGCACCTGCCTGCATCCTCCAGCTCCTGCTGATTTCAGTCTAAGAAGCCAAATTTTCTCAAACTCAACAAACAGTTGGAAAACCACAGCATCAGGAAAGCAAAAATAGCAAAATGAGCATCTCCTCACTGGGATAAAGTTTCCTCAGGACTTGCCAGAAGAAGCCAAGGTTATTCTTCTTACAACGACAGTTTCAAGGGAAGTGGGCACTTGCACAATGTGCCAGGTGTTCCCCAAGGTACCCCAAGAAGGGGTTTTACCCTGACACTTTCAAGTGAAACCACAGGACTTCTGAGGAAGAGATTTTGGCATGGATAACTCACAGTGAATACTCACCCTTGGTCCAGGAGGTCCTGGAGGCCCAGCTGTGCCTTCTAGTCCCCTCACCCCCTGCAAATCCAAATCCAGTAATTTACTAACGAGAGGATTCTAACAGACCTCATAAATCAGTGAGATGTTTTTCCCATGTGCTGCTTTTAACAGGAACTTGCTAAGAATGCATCTACTAAACAGCAAGAAGGGTGGCACCTTCTTAAATTTGCCCCAGCCTGAGATTAGCCCATTTTTCTCCCAATTCCTCAGGCTCTGTGAAAAGAGCATTCACTTTTGCACTGACTGCATTAAGGTGGCTGGGTGTTTTGGGTCTTTGCTGGTACACTCACAGCAGAGTTTTAGGCACTCATGCATGAAAACTCAGAGGTGAGGCATTTTACCTTTGCACCTTGAAGTCCATCCTTGCCTGGAGCTCCCTGCACACCAGGAATGCCCTGTAAATCAGAATTGCTGGGTAAAGTCAGCATCTGATTATCATAGTCCTAATTCATCTTGTAACAGGGGACAGAAGAAAAAGATGGAAGAAGAAACAAAATTATCCATTAAACAGAGCAAGGACTGTTATCCTAGCTTTAATTCCATTATATTTAGCTTCCAGATAGGTCTATCTTACACCAACTGACTCAGTTTCCCATGGGAAAGTGATGACACTCCAAAATGAAAGACAGTTGCCAAGCAAACAACAGCAACAACCCTTTGGCTTTTTAGTCTTGTTTGAAGTAGTTACTGGAAAAAAAAGGCAAATCTTTGGGGCAACTAGAAGGAATGGTTTCTTCCATTACCTGCATGCCAGGGCTTCCAGTGTCTCCCTTCTCTCCTTTAATTCCTGGGGGTCCCTTGGATTAAAACAGGAGACAGTTAGGCACGTGGCAGCATCCTTTAAGGCAAACAGCATCCAGCTGCTCCACATCCATGTCCCATGTTGTTCCTGCTCCCTACAGTGTTCCAGGGCAACCTGCAGCCACAGCATGTGCACGGGGATTCTGCCATCCCAGACATGAATGCAGCTGCTCCTTGCCAAGCAATGATAATCATTGGAAAGAAAAATGTCTGAATATTCATAGCATATCCTGACTTGGAAGGGACCCCACTGGGCTGCTTTCAATAAAAGCCCATTAGGGAGAGTCTGGACAAAAGCAGGCTTTGGGCAGAATGAGTAAGTGCAGGGCCTCGTCAGCATAAAAACCATCGATCATCATCTGTCCCCAGTGCAGCTGTTCAGTTCTTTGTAAGGATGATGTAAATACACAGATCACAGTATCGAATCACACATTTCTGAGACATGTTCAAACTGTAAGGAGCAAATGACAAAAAAAAAGCAATAGAAGTGATCACATACCACAGGACCCTGAACCGTGATTCCTTGGGAACCTGGAGAGCCTTGCTGGCCACTGGGACCTGCTGGCCCTACTTGCCCAGGTGGGCCTGGTTCACCCTAAAGCCAAAGAGAAGAAAACAAACATAAGGAAAGGGAGTGGTTAGTGCCTACTCTCTTCATGGGCTGCATTGCTGACCTGGATCAGCATGAACCATCTAAGATACAAGATGAAGTTGAAAGAGTGAGGGGATCTCTAGTAATCTTAGCTGCCTTTGCCTTTCTTTTAGGTCCAAGGTTTTGTTTTTCATGGGAGCAGACAGTAAAGCTGAGCAGGGTGCTTTGCAGAGCACGATTCACCTTCCCAAGCAGCAGATCATTCCTGTTATTGAAGGTGGTCAGAGAGCAAAGGGAAATGTTCCTTAACCCGTGGCTGAGATCTGCACCCATTCTCATTCCTTCCCCAAAATCTTTCCCCTGTAACCACGCTGCTTTCCCAGATGTCATCCCAAAGAAGGCGACCAGTGGGCTGCTCTGGCTCTGCCCCATGTTGATCCATGGAGTCATGAACACTTGCACATAGGTTTGCTCCCATGCCCAGGGTTTGGGGATTCAGACACAGCCATTCCTCAGGCTCACCTCAGGGCTGCTCCTGAGGGCTCTGTGTGGTTCTTGCTCTGCCTCCCTCCTCATATTGCTCTGCCCCAGAGCGGCACCTCTCTGTCTGGTCCAGAGGTTTGGCAGCCAAGATAACACATCACAAACACTGATCTTTTTTCCACCACAGCTACTCTCAGAGGACATTGCTGACCACGTACATCACATAATTCAGCACGATTTGGCTCATCACCTCAATATCCAAAGCCCAACTGAGCATTTAATTAATGATAAGTGATCCCATCCTTCTCAATGTGTCATTAAGGCTCTGTGTGGGCTCAGCTTGGTACAGTGAGATAGTCCCCAGCCTAAGGAGTCCAGCTCAGACCAGGAATGAACACATCCAGCTGCACTAACAGAGGGTCTGCACTCCTGCGAGCCACAAAGCCTGAAGCAAAGAAAGCCAGCAGTAGTGCTGAGTATCGGGACTCACCTTGGGTCCTGGCTCGCCCTGCTCCCCCTGAGGTCCTCTCCTCCCAGGGTTGCCCTGCCAGTGGGACACAAAGTATATCATCATATTCATTGCACTGTAGCCAGGAGCCTGGGGGGCAGAACTTTGTGCACTTTGCTGCACATAGTGAAAGATGCTTCCTGCCCCAGACAGCTCACAGCAAATAGAGACAAGAAGAAAATGAAACAAGTCATCCAGAAAAGGGGAGAAGAAAGGAGCACAGCCTCAGCAGTGGGAACTCTGCACTCAACCCCAGCAGGGAGAGATGAAGTTCCAACCTGTTCAACCTCCCTGCAATTCCCCAGCAAATCCACGCTGAGATAACACAACAAGAGAGATGGACATGGGGACATACTTGAGGGGAAAAAAAAAAAAGTAAGGTGCTCATACCTACACTCCTCAGAAACTCTTACTGGGTTTTACACTCTCATCCCAAGAGCAGAGACACATGCTGAGATCAGGAACAGCAACTGGCTCTGGGAGAGCTGGCTTAGCTCTGCCTGTGCCTAATGCTGAGTGGGGAAAGGAAACCAACCTTCTGTCACGAATCAATATCGTGTGTATTTTCAACATCTTAATCTGAAAGTTGCTGTTCTTGAATCTAAAAAAACAGTGGTTTTGAATTGAGAAGCACAGGCAGGGAGCTTTGGGAGAGGTGCTTTCAGAAACTCATTTCACAGATCAGCCGCATCTGGTCAAAACACTCATTAAGGACAGCAATAGATGCAAGGTGGGACAGAGTCTTGCTAACTGGAGTTTTAAAAATAGCAATGAGGGCTGTTGTAACTGCAGCAAATTACCAAGGGTTTAGTGGTGTGAGGATAAGGTTATGTGTCAAAACCAGATTTCCTCTAATGCTTTAAAGAGTCCTGCTCTTTACAGAGTTGTCTGTGGAGATGCTTAAACCACAGGGCAATGCAACCTGGTAATTATGCACTTAGGATATTGAAGCAAATTGTGACAGTGGAGTGCACTGTTAATTAAACTTCCACCGGAATGAGAAAGTAATTACTCTGCAATGAGGTGCTGTTCCTCTCATGGAGCTGAAGTCACAGCTGAACCAGAGGGCAATGCAGGAGGTGATCCAAGACCTTTCCACTTGAGAAAGGAGGCAAATGTTTTTTTAATGGTTATTTTCCAGGAGAAAAGCACCTGAAGTGGTTGAACTGAGGGTGCTCTGACAGACTGTCTGTCAGGCTTCAGCTGTTTTGTGCAAATAAAATGTTTTTCCCCAAAACTTTCAAAATGCAAATGTTTTGATAACTGCTTCCTAGTGTTTAACTGGAATATTTTCTCCTGTGATTTAAGCCCATGGTGACTCTCCTGCATCCATAATGGGTATGGCAGATTATTGCATTTGCCCTTTATCCCTGAGCATATTGCATATGTAATGACTGTTTTCTCTTCCCCCTCATTTCCTCAGGGTTTTCTTGCAAGTGACATTCACTGAAAAGAAAGAGAGCTTTGGGGACAGAGAGGATTGCAAAGTTTCCCCTTTCTCTTAACACTGTCCACCCACACAGACTCTTATAAGGCTCCAATTTAACATAGGATCCATATAGGAAGGTTTTGTGGCAGGTTGATTGGGGTTTTTTTTTAAATTTACAGATTGTTTCAAAGCTTCCAATCCATGAAATCTCTGCAGACACTGAGGGTGATCTGCCCTCCTCTCCTAAGAGGATTAATGCGGTACCAGGAACTGCTCAGCCTGTTCCCAGCTGCAGCTGTTGCATTGCCAACTCGCCAACTCCCCATTTCATCAGCATCTGAAATCTGAAGGGCAACTCTCTGCCTTGCTCTGGCACAACTGGCACCTCAAAGCTCCCCTGGATAAGATGAAAGGAAATGGCCTCATTGCAGGAGGTTTAGATTAGATATGAGTGTGAATTTTTTTCACCAAAAAAGGTTTTCAAGCATAGGAATAGGCTGCTCAGAGCAGGGCTGGAGTCACCATCCCAGCAGGGATTTAAAAGATGTGTAGATGTGGCACTTGGGGCATGTTTTAGTGGTGGCCTTGGCAGTTCTGGGTTAATGGGGGCACTCGATGATCTTAAGGACCTTTTCCAACCTGAATGATTCTGTGATTCTAAAACCTCATGGAACCCCAGGAGCATTTCCTCATGCCCAAAAACCATGAAGCAACACCAGCACATGCAATACACTGTGTGGAAGGGTGGACTTACAGGGGGGCCTGGAGGTCCTGGCAAGCCTGGGCGTCCTGAAGTACAAGAGCAGACAGGAGCCACAGTGGGGCAGGTCTCCTCATCCCTCTAAAATGAAAAAAAGTCGAAGGGTCATGAGCAGTCGCACAGCAAGAGCAGGATGGACCACAAGTAACATATTCAGTGTTTCAGAATTTAGTTGTTCAGTTGAAGAAAAGCAAATTTTTTTTTTCTCTACTCCATTGAGAGATTTTTGTGAGCAATCAAATGCTTTATTTTTCTGTCAAATAACAAGTTAAAACAACAACAACAAAAAAAAGAACCATTCCTGCCTGTAATATGCAAAATACATACTGGAAGATAATTTTCTCCTTGCTAAGTATTCATATGCCCTACAAAGCAGTTTTTTAGTTGAGAAGAAAAGTGAAAGGAGGAGTGGGGGATTTTGTGCCTCAGGGCTGATATGGCAGCAAAGCTGTAGAACTGTCAGGGCTACTGTCATGGATGAGGTCATGACAGGAGAGACAGACACTGCACCAGGATTTGAAGTTTTCTTTCTTTTTGAAGAAAACAGTTTTGTTTACGTCACTAAGAAGGACACTGGTGTTATTCCCAAGAGAAGAGAAAAAAAATATTTTCCCTCTTGAGTCTGTCAAAATTTTTTGCAGTGTCACTTCAGTGCTAAGGACTTGTTCCATCTTTCCCAGCTTCATGTCAATGAGCAGAGTGGTACTTCTTGTCTTACCAGTGCAGGGAGATCACAGCATCTGTCTTCCTCTGCCTCTACACTGCTGCACAAGATCTTCAAAGACTGCAGCTGGAACTGAGGAAAACAGAAAGTTTGATAAGAAAGTAGCACTGGCACACATCATCCATCACCAATTCTCATGACGTTCAAGTGATAAAAACAATCTTCAGTGATGATTTGACAGGACTCTTCCATGAGATCTCGGGTATAATTGTGCCCCAAAAACATAACAATATGAAAAGTACCCCGAGATCCTGAGTGTTCCACAAACCCTCAGGTCTTTGTCTTGCTAAGCAAGTGAAGAAGCAGCTTCACACCAGCAAAGCCAAGCCTCCAGTTTACTCACAGCCCTGCAATAGCAGCAGGTTCTCAAGTAATTGGGCTTCAGCATCACCAAAATGTGAAAGCAAACTTTGATTTGCTTCCCTTTGGGGCCTGGAGATAAGAGTGAACATGGCAACAGCATTTCCCAGGGCAGATGTGATCCCCTCCCTAGAAGCTCCAGTCAGTCTCTTTCACTGTATCCCTCACAATCAACACTGTCTGATTAACAAAGAAGGACACACTGCACAAAGCCAAAAAAAATAATGAAGCAGAGATTATTTTTTCTTTCCTTTCACTCCACGCATTTAGCAAGAAGCAAGCTGTACAGTCCAGGGAGAGTGACAGGCAGCATATGGATATAGATGAGCCCTGTAGATCAAGTGGCATTTAAAGATAAATTAAATAAGGTTTCGTGATAACCAGTAATGAGACACTCTGTCTTCTCAAGGGCAGCAGGGATGTGGAAGATGTGAAAAGTTGCTGGGCTTGAAAGGCAGTGGGAGTAGGGATGGCACAAAGCTGTTCATTACTTGGTTAGACATGTCTAGCTGAGCTGCTAGCAGGGAGAATTTGGGAGGGACAAGGGAAGCACAGATTCCTGCCTTGATAGACACAGGCTTGTGATCAAATTGCCACAGAATTTATTTAGGAAATAAGTAAATACTGCTTGAATACAACTGTCCCTTGGTTTGCTACAGAGCAGACCCCGTATCTTACAGGCAATTCTAGTGTCCACTTTTCTGGGGGTGTGTCTCAGACCTCTGCTTCTCTCTCTGCAGCTGGGAAGACAGATGGGACAAACTGTTTCCACTGCACTGCCTTGAGGCAAGGGGAGTTATAAATCACCTGATGAGCTGTTTTCCCACAGATTTCTAGACCTAAAAGTGGAGCCAAGGAGCAAAAGCTTCACATCAGTGAATGATTTCCTACAGCCCCAGTAGCACATGGTGAGTGATGAACTCCAGGCTGATTGTGCACATAATTAACACTCCTGTTTTGTGGAGTAAGTATGGAACAGACTGCCAGAAGAAGGCATACACGGGTGGACTTGCCCTGAGGACTGTGCACTGGGCTGTGCACTGGGCAGGACACCAGGTCCACGTGTTCCCTAATTCTTTCTCCTGGCAGGGAGCAGCTGCCTGCAGTGCTGTGTGATGCAGTAAGGACATACCCACAGGCTGGTACTCACTGTTTGTGTTGTTTTTTTCCCAAGCAGCAGCTGATAAAGAGCCTCTGTAATAAAGATTATTTCCCTCTCATTTGCATGCAGATAAGCAAGTCCAAACACAGTGGAGACTGAGGTGCATCCAGCCCTGATGCCTTCAGCCACCAGCATTTCCTGACATCACTCCATGGGGGCTGATGTGCACAACCTTTCCTTGCAGAAGCAATTCACGAACCCTTTTGTCTACTCCAGCAACTCGGTGCCAGAGCTGTTCTTCCCTGATCCCCAGAGGATGCAGACAGCAGAAGGCACCTCTGGGACATGCTTACAGTGCTGCCCCTAATCACAGTCCCCAAACCCAGGCAAGAGGCGAGAAGGTGCTAGGAAAGCTCACTAAAACCACAGAGATCAGCGGGATCACAACCTGCCTGTATGTCATGGCCACATTGGGAGGCATTCAGAGTGAGAGTGCTATGAGATGGCACTTCTCTCCACCTGCCCACCCCACCAGATCCAGGTGTAACTGCCCCTGCTCTCTGGCAGCACACACCATCGAGACTCACCGGTGCAGACCCGCTCCTGGGTCCTCTGGTCCTTGTCACTTTGCCCAGCATGATGAAGCCAGCAGTGGAGATGCTGCCGACGGTGTTGATGGGTTTCTCCACTATTTTCTTACAGTCCAGATAGAGTTTGATCTTGAAGTGGCTCACGGCCACGTGCACCTGGGCAGCAGGTGGAAAAAGGGGTGTTGGAGCTCTGTGATGAGATGAGGGAGTCTTACAGACAGTAATGCCTTCTGCCCAATTCCCAGGCTGCTGCTGGTACTGTGGTGTGTTTTTAATCAGTGAATGGATCAAGGGGGCTCAAGAATAAGTTTCAGTATGTGCTGTGCCTGCTGTGCAGCACTGCACTTTCCCGTCTTTATCCCCTCACCTCTTCTTGGGAGAAGCCTGTCTGGAGCTGTAGTATTAAATATCTCAATCTTCAGAACTAGCTGAATAATGATGCTGCCCTCAGATAGTGATGGAAAGTGCTTGTTGCTCATCTGGGGGCAATACCTTTGCTCTGAAGACCTAGTTAGCCAAAATCACCACCCTGTTATGAGTGATAATTTGCTTTCTTGCAAGGCTGGATTCCTTTTTCCTTTCTTCTAGCGCAAAATGGTCACAAAAATCTGAAATTCTAAAATAATTTTGATTTTTTAATTTTTCCATGTTATTAAGACCTAAAAATCACCTTTATTCTGGAGTTTCTGAGGAAAAAAAGGGAAGTAATCAATATGTAGAAAATACATTTTGGTCGTGAGATGAACCTAAATTCTACACAATTATAAATTTCAGCATATCAAAGAGGTCTGTGAGTTCCCTGGGAACTGGGATGCAAAGCATTTGGATAATCACGCCTCACTCTGTACAACAGACATTGCTGGCATAACAATCCCAGACCAGAGTGTGATCATGAGCCACATTTCTCCCTCTCTTGATAAGGACCTTATGAAAGCTCCCATAGAATATCTTCTTCACTTCCTGCTGGTCAAAGGAGACTTCCTGTAAATCAGCCTTGTAGTCATGATTGAAATAGGTCAAGGATTTCTTACTGGCTACAGAGGAAACAGAACAAAAAACAGCTTAGAATTAAAAAAGACATTGATTTCATCCATATGTACAATAGTAAATAATTAGGCTTAATCCCCGTGAAAGATTTCATATGTTATCATGAAATACTTCTAAGCAATGGAAAAGAATACGTAAAAATAATAGGTTACAAGCAGAATAAAAATGAAAATACATAATTTAATTGCATTAGGCAGTACAGCAACAACAAATCTTCCCCCCAAAAATTGCTGCTCAGTAACAAAACCAGCAAAGCTTTCCAAGTGAATGCCAAAGCGAGTTCTGCTGCTCGCAAAACATATGCAAATACCTGAATTTCATGTACTCAACAAGAAACCTTACGGTCAAGGTTAACACCCAGGAGGGGCTGGAAGTCCTCATCTGTTATCTGCCACACAGCAAAGGGCTCCTTGGGGGTCTCGGGCAGGAGGCGCAGGAGGATGCTGATGGTGTGCTCAGGTGGAATTGCAAAGAGGTGGACATCACTGGAACAAGAAAAGCCAAGGGAAAGTCAGTGGCTTAAGCCAACAGGCAACATCGTCCAGGCAGGGCTCATTGCGTGTGTTTCCTGGGCAGGGTGTTCTGGAAAAGCTTCAGTCCTGGGAGTTGATCATTTTATGCCTGGAAAGAGCCTGGACGCTATTTGTGGATCCCTCTCAGGCTGCTGAAGCCTGTGCTGAGTGGTGAGCACTCATGGGCCTTCCCCTCATGCCTGGGGGATGCTCAGGTCAATGTCAGTGTCAGTCCATCACTGCCAGAGCTGCCTCAGGGAATACCAAGGCACACCCTAAATGCTTTCAGAAAGAGTCCACTGGAGGTTTACAAAAAATCCTGACAGGTTCCAAAGCACTCCCCCCCAGGTCTCCTTTTCAACAAGGATCTATCATGGGGTAAATGATACACCATGGGGTAAATATAGCCCTGATATATCATGGGGTAAATCTTTAAACCTTGGCAAAAATCTCTTGGCTTAGGGACATGGTTTAGTGGCAGCATTAGGTTAAGAGTTAAACTCGTCAACATCGGAGGGTTTTCTTCCCAAACTTGATGATTTTATGATTCTAAATCAGTGTAAATGCCATTCAGGTATAAACATTGAGCCCACAGAAAAGCCCCTTCTGGGTGTCCACATCCCAGCTGCAGGATTCTGGCTTGGCAGCAGTGAGAGGATGCAAGGCAATTGAGGAAGGTCAAATTGGTTATGCCTGAAACATGTCTGTAATCTGAAACAGAACACATTTGCATGGGCATATACATAACCAATCAAGCATCTTTTTAGGACTGAATAATAAATAATACAAGGTTTTTCTTTCTAGCTCAGTTTCTGAAGGAGTAATGTCCTTGGAAACGGATCTATAACAGCTGAACAAAGGGATTTGCCCATCATTTTCCGAGAATTCAGACCAAAGAGTTCTCTGAATCTCCCCTACTCTGTTTACTCTAAGAAGCTTTGCTTCTTTAACTAAGATTAAGTGGAGCCAGTGCCTCAGTAATTAGGCTTTAAACAAAGTAGCAATGAATGTCAGGAATCAAATCACTCCTGATTCATAATCATAAAATGTGAATGAGGTCATGGGAGCTGCCTGGCCCAACTGGGACCCTGCAGAGATGCTTCCTATGCAATGAAATGCGGTCAAGTCACAAGAATCAGTGGTTATTCCCCCTCATCAATACAGCCCAAGCTGCAAAGAGCAGCTATGAATATTTTCTAAAGCAAAGACCCATCTCCAAACCAGAAATGCTGGGAGAAAGGATTGAAGATGAAAATGTGACCTCAAACTGCCATCAGTGAAGCGTAGGTGGCTGTGGACAGAATGCCTAAAGAATGGTGCAGTGTCTATACGTGACATGATCCTGATGTCCATCACAGCAACTAACACTGCTGGAAAAAGTGATTTTGTAGAAGCGAAAAACATCACTGTGAAAGTGTTTGCTGCACAAAAGATATACTAAATGCTATTGTGTCCCCCTTAAATTCTGTGTGACATGTTCCAACTTATCTTGAGGAAAGTCAGAGGTTTATTTATGAATAAATTAAGTAAAAACCCTCTGGAATTCTTTTCAGTCTACCAATGGTCTGATTTAGCTCATCAGCTTTATCAATTCACTTTGAAGTTGCCAGTGGGGCTGTACCATTCCTCCCCAAGTCAGTGACCTTCCTTTTCCTGTGCACATAGCTAATGTTCATGCATCAGACTGAGGATGAAGATGACACCAGTCACAGCTCTGTTCCCACCTGGTTCTCTGGGTGAGCTGAATATCTCTGAACAGGGTGAAGGTACGGGAACCACTGAACACGAAAGGCTCCATGGCTACACCTTTAATGGAGGAATATTCCTTCTCTACTAAGCCAAAAACTTCCATCATATCAAATCCTGGAACAGACAAAGAAAAACAGACAAATAAGTGATTAGACAAAAATACAGAAGAAATGTGTTTGAAGAGGAGGTAGAATTAGCATGGAGAAGGCACTTAGGTGTAAATGCCTTAGTGACACAACACTAGCAAGACTGTCCAAACTCAAATGTATCTCACAAATTGCAGCCAGGAAAAATAAGTTTATGTCTGTATCCTCTGTGCACATTTCCTGTAATCTCTTCCTCTTGGAGGAGAGTGGACTAAAGATGGAGATTTTCACAACTGTGTTTTCAAATCTTCAGAATGAAAAACAAATGAGAAAGACGTTACTCCAACAATTTCTCCTTTTCAACTAGACATAAAATATTATCTTCAAAAGACATGGAATCAGCTCAGTAATTGCCAGCAAGGAGAGAGAATTATTTCTGTTCTGAAATGCCTTATGTATGAGTCAGAAACTGAGGGAAGTACTTTATAATATGAGCATTTCCACTTTTCTCTATTTTCATGAGACACCCAAGGGTGACCTGCCTTATGTGGTCTACAGAGATTCTCCCCTGATACCTCTGACACTGGCTCCCTGACTCGTGCAGTTTCATCTCTCCCTCCCAGCTCATCATTAAAGCTCCAAGTAATTTTCATTTCAGTTTTATGTTCAATGAGACAAGATCTCACAATTTGGATTCTTTCTTAGGTTATCTGAGTTTGCAGCAGTCTGGGTGAAGGAGATGGTTCCTCTTTAGCAAATGGAAGGGCTACAACTTCATTTCAATGCAGTGCTCTCAGTCTGTATTCCCTCACCCCTTCATCTTCTGCAGTTTCTTGCCTTGAGTTTTTATTTCACCTGGGGGTTGGTCCAGGATGTTTTTACTTTTTTTTTATTTTTTTTTTCCAGCAGTACTAGGGAGTTTGCCAAAATAACTGACCTACTTGAGGGCCATTAATCTCTCATATGGAGCTTCTGGCACTGGAACTTCCTTTAAAAGGTGCAAGTGTAAAGACTGAAAAGAATGCTTCAGTCATAATTAAAAATATATTGTAATATAATCACATTATTATAATGGAATCTTTGAATGGCTTGACTTGAAAGGGACCTTAAAGACCATCTTGTTCAAAACCCTCTACTATGGGCAGGGATACCATCCTCTAGATCAGTTTGGTCTAAGCCCCATTCAATCCAACCTTGAAGACTTCCAGGTGTTCCATCATACCATGAATCTTCCATGAAATAGTTTCAGGGAGCTACTCCTGCCACCTTTGTCAAGGAGAAGGAAATGTCAACACCTGTCATGGTTTTATGATTTGATTGCTTTGCCTTCTACATCCATAGACAAGACAACAGTGCTGAGAGTCTCCTGGGCAGGGATGCACATCCCTGTGTGCTGGAAAGGTCAGGGCTGGGAGCTGAGCAAAGGTGAAGTGACTCAGCCATGGAATAACCAGAGCTGAGAACTGAAGCCAGTTTCTCAGTCTCGCCCATATCACAAAACTACCTGGGAACGAGGTGATGCTACTTTATAAGCAGAAATAATTGCTTTCTGAGTAAGAAATGCATCCAGAAACCCCAACAGCATGAAGACCTGTTATGGCACAGAAATGAGAAATGGAAATGTGCTGCCCTAGCAAATCCACACAGCCTGGCTGCAGAGAGCTTCCTGGGCATCTATCCCTCCTCCAGAGGATGCAAAGGTGATCTTGGGTACAGACTGAGAGGTTTTACATTTGACAGACTGAGAAGCCTGTATGAGTTAGGATTTGAAATCATCTCAAAATTCAATGGCTGTTTGAAGCTTTGCTTCCTTAAGGCCAGTGAAAATCCTGGCATTAAGCGCTAACAAGAGCACGAGCTGAAGGAGCAGCAGGGAATACCAATTGAGGTACTGCAGAATAGCCTTCTACCTGATAAAGGATATTTTTCTATTTTAATTCTCAGACTTCTCCACTTTTTCTTGAGACTTTTCCTCCCCACTCAGCTCTTGTGTATGTCTCAAAACCCAAGACCAGGCAGTGTTTTCAGTCACACTCCAGCACCACTTGGGGCTTGATCTGCTACTGTACCTCGTACGGAGCCCTCAGTAGAGGTGATGGTGGGGCAGGCTGTGAGGACAAAATAAAGGGAAAAACTGTTAGAATAAAAAAGACAATAGAGGAGTATGGAAGCAAAATGAACACACTTCCTCTAGGCAGAGCAAAGGGAAAACACAGCAAAATTTTGAATGTTCTGCAGCTGAATTCAGNAAGGACACTTGACAAGATTGACTGTTTCACAAATGGTTTTCTAGGTCACCAGTATAATAGACTCTACAAGATCATTATATTGAGACTTTTTTATAGCCTTGCCATCCTTGCATCAATGCCATTTCATACCTCGTCAGAAAGTCAGGCCTTTCAATTTTTCATACCTAACTTTTGAGAAATGTGTAAAAAATTTAAAGGGGGTGATTTACCCTCCCCAAGAGACCCAGATTCCTAAGTCTATAGGAGCTTCAATGCCATTCTTCATGATCAAGAAAGGGCACCCAATCCTATGATTCTGATGGTCATGTGCCTGTTGAAGCCAAGATTTAAACCACAAAGACTTACAAGTTGCCATAAGCTCAATTGTTCAGCCTGACGCTTAGTCTTATACACACATACCATAATTCCGGGTATAAAACTATTGAAGGATTTATGGAGATCAGTTTAAAAATCAGTTTCTGAAACTTGAACCTCAAAACCATCTCTTTGATCTTGACCACCCCGTGGATCAATGTCCTACACTCAGGATGATCTGACTTGCATTTCTTATACACTGCTCTTTCCCTGGCATTGAACAGGGACTGGGCAGCCACAGCTTCNGGAGAAAGAGAGAATTTTTGTTTATGCAAACATAAAAGTTGCTTCTTGGCTTGCCCATCACAAAAATAAAAATACTGTCTTTCATCATCAAACATCTTTATGATAGCTTTCTTTTGACTAACTTACCTGGCACCTTATGATATGAAATACAAGGGAGCATCATGTTTGGCAAGTTTCTCTTTAAAGACAGACATCAAAGTACTTTATATTTTTTTTAACTGTGCCTCAGTGGTGTTATAAAAGAAAGGTATNGCTCTTTCTCAGTGTAAGCCATTCCCTCTTGTCCTATCGCTCCACACCCCTGTAAAAAGTCTCTCTACAGCCTGCTTGGAACTAAAGAGTGGTGAAGAAAAGAAATAAAAAAGAGATGCCCCCAAAGTCATGTAAGCAGGCTATAATGTCCATTTTATAGGTATGTGACTTGCTTACTTTGGACTCAGTGACTTCATTCTGAGGCCTTGCTCAGGCCCCAGCATCCCTCTTGCCAACATCCCTGGCAACTCTCACCTTTTTCCCAGACTGGAGGCACTGGGATTGCTCACAACTCTTTGATCTGGCAATACTCAGCTTAGGTGAAGCATATCAGAGTCAGAGCAAGAATCCCTGACATTGGC
>VYZS01071949.1:344-11420 GCA_013400695.1 Neodrepanis coruscans
CCAGCTGTTGCCGCCGCTTTCACCGCCGCCCCTGCTCGGGGTCCGGGGCTTCCCCTGGCCACCCGGCGCCATGCGCGAGAGGAGAGACGCGGCCTGGGCCGCCCCGGCCTGAGGCCCATGCCCCCTCCCCCGGACCCCCCCACGGTCCAGTGAGAGTCCACCGGACGCCGCCCGCCAGAGTGCGCCCGCCGGACCGTACCAGGGCAGACCCCGCTCCAACCCACAGGCTCCACACGGGACCAAGAGGGGAGAAACGATTTCCATTCTCCGAACCATGACAGACCTAAAGAAGTTCCAAGAGACTTTCCAGTTGGTTAAATCGTGACTTAATCCATCAAACACTTTCATTGGCTGGGAATTCAGACTTCTTCTACTACACAACTCAGTATAACAATTTTAGTACAAGATATTTGTAAAACATTCAGAATATGGATGGGCCTAGGGACATACAAAGTCTTGGTTTTGGTTTTGTTGGTTTTTTTCTTGCTTGAGCTGACAATAAGAATGCCTCTGACATTAAAAATGAAAAAATCTGTCTGTGAGTATAATGCACAAATACTTTGTTTGTTTGTTTGTTTTCTCTTGTTATTTCCCCAGGAGTCTGTATTTTGTTCACGTTATTAAATTGGCTTCTCTTGCCTTCCTCTCACCAATTTTGACTGACAGCAATTTTGCCTTATACCTGTAGCCAAGGTATATTAAGGTATATTAGAAAGATTTTCCCACTATGGTACTCATCCTGCTATTGGAAACAGAAAAATTTAATTGTAAATTAATTTATGGAGTTAAACTTGCCAGATGATTCCATGGAGTTAAGTTTGCCATTTCTGCATGTTCCATGAAGAAGTTGCAAGGCAAAATTTTGTCCATTAGAGATGCTAGCATACTTCAGTGGTGCAAGCACTGGTAGTTTTTGTCTGTAAAACAGCAACTGTCTGTAGGCTACAGTTGTCCTTGTCAAACTTCGGAGAGTCTCAGGGAAACCGTGCCTTTCAATTTGATACTTTTTTCCAAAGAAAATCCCATTAGTGACACATTGTTCTGCAGGCCACAGTGTCCTATGTCACAGCAAAAAAATAATTTCTGTGGCTTCTGGTTCTGTTCTTGAGAAGGAGATTTCCAGCTTTTGCCTTAGCATTTTCTCTATGCATATGAGTTCTAGCAGAGGAAATTATACGCAGCACTCTTTTACCTATTGCCCTTATCTGAGTAGTATTGGGGGAGGACTGTGAGTTTCTCTTTCCTAAAATGGTGCTATAGCACATTTAATAGCATGCTTTGATTGAATGAAAGGTGCTGGTTTACAGTTCAATTATCAGGGTGTAAGGGAAACAAAACATGAGTTAGATTTGATATTCAGCAGGCGTGAGTGGGATCATAAAGATTTTAAGAGACTGGAGGAGACAAAAGAATCCAGCAGTTTATGGCTTCCTTGTACACAGATTATCCTGAACTACATTTTTTCATGTGTCATCTCTAAGAAAATTTTGCATATGCGGTAAATTTAAATCCCTCTCTGCTATTTAGACACTCAACTTACTCTTAATTAATTGTGGTAAGAGAAAAATATACTACAAGAAAGCAAGGCATAAAACATTAATAGGAAAGAGAAATATTACTTTTGTTGTATTTTTTTTGGTTCTTCTTGTTAACTGATCTGTTCTAAAGAGCACCTGAAACTGGGAAAAACCTTGAAGAATGGATGCCTTGGAAGCTTTAGTTGTTATTGCAGGCACACAGCAAAAAGCAAACTGTTATTTGTACGACAACTAACAGTCTAGAATTTGCTTAGCACTCAGGAAAAGGCTTGCGAATCTTTCTTTCTCCTTCAATGGCTCTTGTCTTTTCGGCTCTGAGCATAGTTGTTATCTGGGTCATGTGCTATGTTCATTTTGTGAGGTGGGGTGTGACTGCAATGACAGCACAGCCCCTTGCTGTGGACATGGAGATGATGGTTGCCTTTTAGAGCTCAGTTTTTGCTCGCATACTGTCACTGTCACAATATCTTGTACTCAGGCAAATTCCTGGAAGAGCAGTCTATAAATACATGGAGAAGGAAAGATCTATCTGACAGAATTTGTCATGACTGTCAGAGAATGAGAGGTAATGAAATCTTCAGTAGCTTCTTTCCATCCCAGAAAGGCAAACTGGACCAAACTGTTACCTGAAGAAGAGTGTTTGCTTGTTTTGACCTTAATTACTATTCTTAATGGAAGTACTCTAAGAAACATAGAATAGAAGAGATTGAAAGGGACCTCTTGAAATCTTTGCTTCCCTATGGTCAACTTGACCTACCCATGACTGTATACTGTCAAGCTTGAAAGAGCTCAGTATTTACTATTGAGGAAAGAGAGAAACTGTTCTCCATGAAAATTATGGTGACAAAGTTTATAATGATTTAGGGACAGAGAGGGAGAAAGTCAACAGGATTCATGTGAACTGGTAAAGAAAAAACAGTATTCCTTCTTTTAAGGGTGAGCAGGGGTAGAATTTCTCCCTCTGAAGAATTAGCAACGGGTGAAAAAACCCAATCCATCAGATAAAGTGATACTGAAACAGATTTCTTATCATGGTAGAAGAATGGAGTGTTTAATTTTCCTGGGATTTTTCCAGCCCTATTTCCCATGGTTGTTTTTTTTCTGACAAAATTCTACTGAATTATTGCTTTAATGAGAAGCAAAGATTTCTCATTTTAGGTTGTGATAAATTATTACAGTATTAATTAGAACTTGCATAGCCAATTTAACTTTTTCAGCGATTTTAAAAAGATGTTAATTACTTCATTAGTAATAATTAATTTGTTCTTTAGAAATTGTAGAACTTTTTTTTTTTCCATTTTTTTGCCATTGATATTTTCCTCTTCAGATATGCTTATTTTTTTCTCACTGTGCAGTTTGGATGATGCATTTTCACCTCTTGTGTTCAAGTTAAACGCAATTTCTTTTCCTGGACCTCTTATTTCTGGTAAGATGGGTCATGGGTGCAAGAGAGAGTATGGATTTGGGATGAGCTGACTGTTAAAATTAGGCATGATTTCCAAATATCACTTTAAGAGCCCTGTGAGAAGGAACTCTTAGTCTGATTGTGGAGTTAGCCTGAGTTCTGGCATACAATTCACTTGGTGGTGCATGTTTTTGTTATCTTTAAATGTGTTTAAGGAGTATTTTAGGGCTTTGGGGGAGGGGTGATGGCATTGTTTAGCTTTTTTCCCTAGTAGAGAGATATTCTGCTGGAATGGTTGCTATGTTCTGTAATTTCATTTGTCACAGAATCACAGAATTAACACGGTTGGAAAAGACTGGAGAGACCATCAAGTCCAACCTATTACCTATTACCTAACCTATCAACAACCTGTCACGCAATACCATCCCATCATCTAAATCATGTCACTAAGTACATCATCCAACTTCTTAAACACATCCAGGGATGGTGACTGGGCAGGCTATTCCAGTGGGAAATCACTCTCTCTGTTAAAATTCTTTTCCTAACATCCAGTCTAAACCTCCCTTGACACAGCCTAAGACTGTGTCTCCTTTTAGGTAGTTGTAGACTGCAATAAGGTCTCCCCTGAGCATCCTGTTCTCCAGGCTAAACAAACCCAGCTCCCTCAGTCATATCCCATAGAGCTTGTACTCCAGCCCCTTCACCATCCTTGTTGCCCTTCCCTGAACACATTCCAGCAACTCAACATGTTTCTTAAACTGAGGGGCCCAGAACTGGACACAGTACTCAAGGTGCAGCCTTACCAGTGCTGAGTATAGGTGAAGGATAACTTCCTTAGTCCTACTGGTGACACCATTCTTAATACAGACTAAGATGCTGTTGGCCTTCTTGGCCACCTGGGCACACTGCTAGCTCATATTAAGTTTCCTATCAACCATCACTCCCAAGTCCCTCTCTGCCTGACCAATTTCCAGCCACTCAGTCCCCAGCCTATAGCTTTGCATGGGATTGTCATGTCTTCTGCAAGGCTTTTGAATGTCCAATATATAGATCCATTGCCAGGGTTATTCAATGAAGTTTGGTAAGTCATCATCGTATGAAATCAGGAATCCAACTTTGCTCCTACCACAGTTATTTCTGTGGCAGTGAGTGAAGTCAGCACCAGATGCACTCCTAACTGATTTGTGAGGAGACTGGAAATAGTAATAGTTCCTGGCTACATTGCTGGATAGATCTCACCTTCTTTTATTCCTAAACAGGAAGGTAATACCTAGCACATGATTCCTTGACATTCTTAGGAAGTATTTGCTAATGGAATTAAAATTGTTCAAAACAAGGTCTTAATAGATTATACTGCTCAAATGTGTCATGTTACGTTTAGAAGATACTTGTTACATAAACAGCAGAAGATAAGGAAAGATTGATGAACTGAAACTAGCACCCACAAGGACAGAGATGATGGCCTTTTCTGTCACAAGAGGCAATGATCAAAACATTAGTCAGTGTTTCTTTAAGTTACGGCAGGGACCATACAGATGGGCAGTATAGGAGAGAACAAAGAAAACTGTGGAGTGAGAACAAAGAGGATATGGAAAGTAGCTGGGTTACTCTCAGAAAGCTAGTGGTTATGATGGTCTACTCCATCTAATCTGTTTGCAGCTGGAAAGCAGGGCTGAAACTGTGCATGTCCCTCTGTCACTGAGAGAGCAGAAAGAGATTTGGTGTAGCATAAGTACATAACATAGCATCGTGTCATATTAATAATCTTCCAAGGAAGCTAGCATAAAAGTCCAGGAAGAATAAAACAAAACAGAACACCAAACCAAACCAAAAGATGCAGAGAGTAGTATAATTGATACTTTGAGTTGATGTCCTATCCAGCCCTGACAAGGGATATCTTTTGAAGAAAGACAATGCTCCAGCTATTTCAGGGATTTTTAACTGAGTATGAACTGAATTTTGACTGCTTCTCAGGATTTCCCTGGAAAGTAATGCTTTTGTAGTGAGTAATCAGTTGAATATGTAGGAGAAAGCCTGTAGATAAATAAACCAGCTGGTTTGTGAATATCTTGTTAAGGAATGCTGATTGAATGCTGATTATTATTTGTGTAGGTTACTGTATTTTGATAACTGGAACCCTTGCGACAGTTGGATATACAGAAATATTTTGTTATTAGATTAAAAAGTTCTCCTTATTAGTCTTCCTGCTCTCTTTCTCATTTAAAGTGGGGAAAGGCAAGTTGTCTCTGCTAGTTTGATTTAAGTTAGGGTTTTTCTTGGCCTGCTCAGATCTGATTTCCTTAGTGGGAGAGGCTGGAATCGAAGTAGGAAGATAATGAATGAAACACCTCAAGAGCTCACCGCCTAACTGGGGAATGAACTGATCTTGCTCAAATCTTCAAGCTTGGTTGGTAGGTTCACTGAATCACAGCCTTCATGCCATGGAGAAATTTAAGGATTCTGCCAGACTATAATTTCTTTTTTTCCAAAGTTCAAAGAGAAACTGCATTTCATCCAAGGCCCAGGTTCCCAGCCTGCATGATCAGGGAAAAAAAGAATATTTTTTACCAGTCATAAAACTTGCATGATTTATCTTTTCTATGGTTTGTTTCTTTTGTCAGAAAATCAATGAGACAACTGACTGGCAAAATGAGCTCCCAAGACAGGACTGGATTTGTCATTGTGCATGGTGCTGTGCTCCTGTCTTACCAGTCACTTTCAGAAGCACAGAATCTCGCTTTGGTGGGTAAATACTCCCACTGGTACAATATAGGCTTTGCTCCCAAATCCTCTGAAAACCTGGGCTGAATCTGTCATCTGTCTGTTGGTGAGAAAGAGAAGATCTGGCTAATATGTACTTGTTTACTCTTGAAGATTAGCACATGCAATTAGACAGCCACTTAAGCACACTATTTTGCTCAAGGTGTAGGAGATGGGGAGAATAAATGCTTTATTTGAGAGACATGTGTGACTTCTGTCATGTGGAGGCAGAAAAAACGTCAGCTGTATTGCAGGGCAAATAAGCCAGAGGGCAGGACTGGCATCCACTTGTACATCAAAACACCACTGAAGTCTCTTCTTGTCTCCACTAATAAACAAATGAGTTGGTACAAAACTAGTTGCCTGCCTTCTGCTTGTGTGTGTGTTCCTTTACATATATGGAGCAGTAATTTACTTTATGAGCCCGTATCAGTCTCCAGTGGTGGGAAAACTTGCAGAAAGTTTTCTTGCAACCACCAGCAATGGCACTGGCTCAGGCTGTTATAGCTGATTTCTGCAATGAGCCATAAGGGCCTAAAGGCAAAGAGTGTCATACCTAGGTCACTTTATCCTGTTTTGAACTAGAAATAATTGATGGTCTGAATTTTTCTGCAGAGTAAAAGTATATCTTCATTCATTTATGCTCACTCTAGTATGGGTACTAGTATGCTCTGCTCAATCTTTGTGCTGTATTGTAGAGTCCAGATGACTTCTGCCAATGCTAAGGATTCCAACGAATCATACCTTCCCACCATGTTCTACCCTTTTGAAAAATACTGAGAATCTTCTTTCTGATTTTGAAGGGAGGTGTGCTGAATGAGAACAGAGCTGTTTTGGATCTGCTTGCTTGGCAACTAAGGTTCTTGCTGTAAAATGCTAGTGCAATGCTCATCTCTTGCCATCTTTTTGATCAGCACAGGACACTCCAAAGGCAAACATTTTGTGAAGAGCCTTTTTCTCTGGATCAAACATCCCATGAGATCTGCTATTGATAAAAAAGCAGCTTGATCTCCATTCTAGCCTTGCATCTATTTAGGATTTCACAGCTAGAATGTAAATCCCATGTATTTAGAAGACTAAGTGGCAAAAGTTTGGATAAGGCCACTGTGCTGACTGACACCTTAAGTACAGGCTCAAGTGATCCACCCAGCTTATAATTGTATGAGACATTGACACAAGCCCAGCTGGCAGACTGGATACTGAGGCTTGGACAACTTTCTCACCTTTATCTTTGTATTTTTTCTCTGCTTGTCATGGGGAGAATGGGAGCTTCAGACAAAGCTGATCAGAGAAGCCCTCCCATTGAGTGACAAAGGTGCAGAAAAGATCCCCTTGCTTTCTAAACTCCTTTTTGGGGAGGAATGTAGGTGTGGCTGGATCCAACTTTACCCTCAGACTTTGTCAGTCCTTTGAATCTAAAGGGTTACATAGGTGTAACTGAACCTTTATACAACTTTGTCCCACAGGATTAAGGATGGAAAACCAGGTATATTTATATAATTATAAACAATTTATTGTGATAATGATTAAACTAAGAGCTCTTAATTGGAATTACTACACAGTTTAGGTAGCTATAACTACTAGTATAGTATAGTGTGCTATTTTTGAAACAATATTGAAGCAATTACATTAAAGCAATTATAATGAAGTGATTCTATTAAAGTTAGCAAAACCAGTTATTAAGTAGAGATTCATGTCAGTCACCTATACTAATGACTGTAGGTAAAACTCAACAAACACTCCAAGAAGGGACATGTTAAATGAACCTGCAGTTAAAGAGCAGAACTTAGCTTTTATAATATAAACTGATTGACTGTCAGTCACATGTCTCCAGGCCAGCTGTGTCAGCTTAGCATCTTTGGTAAGTCATCAGTAGTATCACTTTGTTCTTTCACTAGGTCCTGTACCAGGTCTGCCATATGTTCATCTCTCTATCAAGATATTTAACTTCGGGATTGAGTCAAAGTAGCTTCAGCATTATTCAACACCAAAAGTAGCATGACATCCCCTTCTCAATTCCTCAGTGCTGAAGGCTGTTCTGTCATTTTTTATGTAGCAAAGTCTGCATAGCCTTCAAATCTGTCATGCCCCTGGAAGGTGCAAAATGAAGAAATCAGAGTAAGAGAAGGAAGATAGGTGGACATGAATGCCTTAAGATAAAAACTCTTCTGCTTAGGCAGGATTCTCTCCAGTCTGTGAAACCTGAGGGCTTCAAGAATTCCTTTTGATGCTTTATTGTTGGTGGGCAAAGGCAAGAGGCCGGAGAGTATTATATTGCCATGCCTCTTGCCAGTAGACCTTCAGTACTGCCAGATCTGAAATGAACCTTCGCTGGGGTTATATCTGGCTGCAAAGCAGGCTTTGCAGAAGACTAAATGTTGTAAGGATGGGAGTTGTGATTGGCCTGATGAACGCTTNGTTAAAGAGCAGAACTTAGCTTTTATAATATAAACTGATTGACTGTCAGTCACATGTCTCCAGGCCAGCTGTGTCAGCTTAGCATCTTTGGTAAGTCATCAGTAGTATCACTTTGTTCTTTCACTAGGTCCTGTACCAGGTCTGCCATATGTTCATCTCTCTATCAAGATATTTAACTTCGGGATTGAGTCAAAGTAGCTTCAGCATTATTCAACACCAAAAGTAGCATGACATCCCCTTCTCAATTCCTCAGTGCTGAAGGCTGTTCTGTCATTTTTTATGTAGCAAAGTCTGCATAGCCTTCAAATCTGTCATGCCCCTGGAAGGTGCAAAATGAAGAAATCAGAGTAAGAGAAGGAAGATAGGTGGACATGAATGCCTTAAGATAAAAACTCTTCTGCTTAGGCAGGATTCTCTCCAGTCTGTGAAACCTGAGGGCTTCAAGAATTCCTTTTGATGCTTTATTGTTGGTGGGCAAAGGCAAGAGGCCGGAGAGTATTATATTGCCATGCCTCTTGCCAGTAGACCTTCAGTACTGCCAGATCTGAAATGAACCTTCGCTGGGGTTATATCTGGCTGCAAAGCAGGCTTTGCAGAAGACTAAATGTTGTAAGGATGGGAGTTGTGATTGGCCTGATGAACGCTTTCCTTACCTCCCTTAAAATTTCTGGATGGCTTCTCATACAGAGCAGAAATTCTTGTATTGACTCTTAGCTATGTTGAAAACAGTTTGCAGACCTCTAAATTAGCTGAGCCTGCTTTGCAGTAGAAATAAGACATGTGAGGGGTGGAAGGTAGGAATTCTGCCTGCTACTGCCTCCCTAGCACTTTAAAAACTTAGTCCTTTCTTAGAATGCCACTGAAGTTGTGGAAGAAATAGCGTCAATATGATGGGAGACCTGAAGTGAGCTTGTAAGAGCTTCTCTCTTTATGATCTGTAGTGCAATGTGGGGTTAACTTCTTTTTCAGATATTCTTTCTTAGAAACCACACAAGAAAATGTAGTATTTCCACTCGGGAAATTCCCAGGGAAGGAGACTTCGATAATGCACAAAATCACTCTTGTATTGACTGTGGAATAATGAGAGCTTTTGAAAGTCCAGTGAAGCAGAGGATGCATTTTCACTATGTGAAACTTCAGCAAGTTTCATATAGAGATGAGTCTAACAGTTTTTTTGGTTTTTAATTGTCAGTTCTTCAATATCTGGTATAATATTTGGGTTTAGACCTCATGCCTAATAGCTGTATGCAGCAACCTCAAAAAATCTTGTTAGTTGTTGAGAATTAAGTAAATTAAGTAAAATAATTTTACTTTATCATTCCAAAGTACATTGAATCTTAAAATAGAAAGAAAATCCAACCATTCTGCTAATATTAAAATGTAAAATTGAAATCAGATAGACTTTGTGTTTTTGGACAATCAGTATTATCAAAAGATGACAAAAAAGGCTACAAAAATGGTACAATCCTGGAGAACAAGTGGGAAGCTGTCTTGCAGGGCTGAGCCACTTTGTTAGTTCCCAAACAAATGTTAACTCTGAGGCATTAGGTAGTTGAGTAGTTAACTTTGAGAAACATGGTGGTGCTAGTTTTGAGCTGCTATTTGTTATGTTTCATTGGTGGCAGAATGCACATCAGCATCAAACTAAGTCTGACAAAAACAGGACAGAAAATTGAAAAGAAAGACTCACATCCCTTTCCTAGATCTTCTCTTTAAAGTCCTTAAGTTATCTACAGAGCATGAACAGAAAAAAAAAAGACAAACACAGAGTTGGGGGACACATTAGATAATAGCAGTTTGTTGAGTATGACAGACAGCTGGATAGGATAAAAGTAATGTCACTAAATTATGGAAGACAGCAGCAACACAGTTCTCCACAGAGGGTGAAGACCTTTCAAAATAAACCAAGATGAAGAGACAGGCAGCCTGTCATAATTTCAAAACAGAGCTTCACAGTGCTTCTCTAGAGGGAATCAAAGATGTGCAAGGTTCTAGGGGACATGCTACAAAGTGGGAAGATCTAAATATCTCAAAGCATTATTGAGGATCTTCCTATGATTTTATGTTTTGGTCAGGGATGTTAGGAGCCTTGGTACTGGAGAATACCAGACATCTGAATGAGGAAGAGGCTTTGCTCCCTGGATATTTACTGTAGGAAAGTGCTCTCTGAAAGCTTTTATGGTGCTTGCTCTTCTTCATTTAGAAAATAATTTTAAAAAGAGAGGTTGTGGTATCCTGCTGCTTGAAGATTTCCAAAATGTCAGTAGGCAAGTCTGTAGACAGTCTGATTTAATTTTGTAGCTAGCCTTGCTTAGATAAGGCTTTTGCCAAAGGCTCTTTGAGATCCCTTCCAGCTTGAAGTGTTCTGTGATTTTGTGAGTTAAGAGGAATGTTGGTCAAAGTCATATGAAGGTATTCTGGACTTTTTGCTATGTCATTTTCTTCTAGATGCCATGATTGGAAGGCCCTGCTTTTTTCCCATGAATACTATTCTCAATTTAAAAGAAATAAAAAATCACTGTGACTACAGAGATTGTGAAACTCCCAAAGTGCAGTAGAGGAACACCCAAAGGCAGCTTGTCTCATATTATCTCTGAAATGACGTAGTTAGCACAAAGAAAAGAGACAAGGTGCAGAGCACTTCACTGTAAAAATTATCCCTTTATGGTTTGTGGATAGCTTATGATAACAGGTAAGGCAGGCAGAGAAAAACAACGTGAGTTTGGATTTATGTTTTAAGAAAGACTAGTTTCTGAAAAGACAGAAGAAAGTGAAGGGACTACAGGGGTTTATCAGTATCAAACTGAAAAACCTTGATGGTCTGGTCTGTCTGAGGCCAGATGCTTGGACTTAGAAGCTGGAGGTATCAATCGTTAATTAAACTTTCCAAAAACCCCAGTGTCATTAAAAAATTCTGGGACATAATGAGATTTTCTGGTAATGTCTTCTGTACTG
>VYZS01071952.1:7240-22340 GCA_013400695.1 Neodrepanis coruscans
TTTAAGCTTCCCAAGAGATTTTGCTTTAAACTATCTGGTCAGCATATTATAGTTAATTTGGAATGATGGTCTGTCATTAAGATTCCTTTTCTCTCATGAATATAAATTCCTTCACATTTTTTTTCCAAAATACTAACTGTTGCACAATATCTTTACATTCCCAGAGGCACTTAAGTCTGCTATATTCCTTCAGATAAGTATTTACCCAATGAGGGCACTATTCTTCCAGCTATTATTATTAATATTATTATTAGTAGTAGTAGTAGGACTAGTAATAGTATTATATTTATTTCAGTCCTCTCTTTCATAACCAATCTGATTTTAGAAGTTATGTCAAGGCATATAGATGACAGGGATGTGATTAGAGGCAGCCAGCATTTTTTAATACAGTTCAAATTGTGCCTGATTACTTTCTCTGTCTTCCATGATGGAGTGACTGCATCATCAAACAAAAAAAAATGCAACTGAAATCACCTACCTGGACTTCTGTAAGGCCTTTGATACAGTCCCCCACAACATCTTTTTTTGCCAAATTAGAGAGACATGTGTTTGAGATATGGACTATTTGATGGAAAAGGAATTGGCTAGAATTCCAAGTCAGTGGCCCAGACTCCAAATGAAGACCAGTAAAAAGTGGTGTCTACAGGAGTCCTATTGGGACTCGCGCTCTACAGTATCTTTAATAATGACGCAGACAGTTGGACAGAGTTTGAAGATAACACCAAGCTGAGTGGTGCAGCTAATTGCTTGAGGGAAGGGATGCCAACCAGAGGGACCCTGACAGACTTGAGGAGTGGGCCTCAGTGAACTTCATGAAGTTCAACAAGGCCAACTGCAAGATATTTCACTTGGGTAAGGGCAATCACCAATATTGCCCTGGGCAATAAAAGGATTGAGAGCAGCCCTCAGGAGAAAGATTCTGGGATATTGGTGGATGAAAAATTTAACTTCAGTTGGCAAAGTGCTCATGCAGCCCAGAAAACTAATTGTATGCAGGGCTCCATCAAAAGTGTGGCCAGCAGTTCAAGGGAAGGTGATTCTCCTCCAGCCTGATGAGACCCCACCTACAAGGATTACATCCAGTTCAGGTGCCCCCAGTACAAGAAATACATGGGCTTGTTAGAGCAGGTTGAGAGGGCTGGAACACCTCTCTTAAGAAGAAAGGCTGAGATAGTTGGGCTTGTTTAGCCTGAAGAAGGGCCCGGGAGACCTCACTGTGGTCCTTCAATACTGGAAGGGGGTTTATAAGAAAGATTGAGAAAGAATTTTTTACCAAGGCCCATAGTCACAGGACAAAGGGATTTAAACTGAAAGATATTAGATTTAGGTTGGTTATAAGAAAGCTGTTTTTACAATGAAATTGATGAGACACTGGCACAGGTTGCCCAGAGAAGTTGTGGATGCCCCGACACTGGAGTTGTTCAAGCTCAGGTTGTATAGGTCTTTGAGCAACCTGGTCTAGTGGAATGTGTCTGTGCCCATGACAGAGAGGGTTGGACTAGATGATATTTAAAGGTTCCTTCCTAAACAAACCATGATTCTGTGATACAACTGATCAAGCTTGTATGTTTATAACAGTGCTATTCTGTAAAAGTGGTGACAAGAAAAACTGAGAAATATACACAGATGTTTTTAATGGAAGATGAGTCTGAATCTGGACTGCAGAACATATATAGAAAACGAAACAAAGCAGGTAAGAAATGTGTGCCTACACATTTCTATTTTGTGTCACGTTTGAGGCCTCAAAGATACTGACAAACTGGAGAGAGTACAGTGAAGAGCTACTAAAGACCACATGATATAAGGGGTGGCTGAATATCTTGAGGAACAGATAGTTAAAGGACAATTTAATAGCAGTCTTGTACTACCCAAAGGGCACAGAAAAGTGTTGGTTCCTCATGTGGGTGCACAGTGAAAGAACAAGTGACAGTGACCACAAGGTGTACAAAGGGAAATTCTGATAAAATATAAGGGTGGTGAAACAAAGCAAAAACAAAACAAAACAAAACAAAACAAAAAAAACCCCAAACAAAACCAAACACAAAAAAAAAACATAATGAGAAAGGTTAAACACTAGAATGATTTGTGTAGAGACACTGTGGAATCTCTGCCTTTGGAGGTATTCAGCATACAACTAGATAAGACCCTGCATAATCTGTTTAAACCTTAACATTAGCTGGGTTTTGAGCAGGAAGTTCAAAAAGATAACTGCTTTCAGTAGATCCCTTCAGAAAAGTGTTTGTTTTTTTTTTTTTAATTTCATAATTCAATATTTTTTCAGTAGGTTTAACTTAAATTATAGATAAGAAAAGCAAAAAATATCAATGGGGTAAGAAATCTGTGGGCAGCAGAAGTCAATAATCATAAATTTCTTAATACATGTTCAGAGGAAGTCAGGTTCAGAGGAAGTCATTACTAGGTTGGTATAGATACTAGATAAAAAGGAATAAGAAAAACATTAATAATTCAGACCTATGCAAATAGTAGATTTATTCTGCATCAAAAAAATTTCATCTGGATAAAAATTATTTTATATTTATATTGAACTGGATAAATGTAAACATTTGTAAAAAACAAAACCTAGACCACTAAGAACAAACACTATTAAAAGACTAAATCAATGGAAAATACTTACAAGTACGCCTAATACGAGATTCAGGAAACAGGCTGTCTATTGAAAAGTGGGTGAAATTCAGTCTATGTAATTTACCCACAGTAAGAAGTGACTTGGTCATAATACAAAGTATGTCCATAAAGAATGGATTCCTTACTATTTCTATAACAGAAGAATAAAAATTGTCATGAAGAAGAGATTTGCTATTTCCTAAACATAATTTGCCAAGGAATCAGGAGATGCGGTTGCTACTGTCTAATTTAAAGGCAAATGTAGTGCTTAAGGTATATTCTTCTTTGTCCATATATGTGATGTAAATTTGAAGCTCTGCATTGAGCTCAATGCAGTTTCTATTTTGTGATAGTGATGTATATCCAAGAGAAAAAAAATAAACCTGAGAACTGCTGTTAGAGACACAAGTCTGATAGAGAAAGTTTAAAGGGGATCCCCTTCTCATCTCTGCTTTCTGAAATTTGCTTTAACTCAATCTATTACTTGAACAAGGAGAAACTGTTCAGAAACTGCAAAAAAATAAATTAATTCCTATGAAGCTCTGTAGCAGACCCATAAAAGACTGAAGACTATGAGCCTTATCCTAAAGTATACAAAGGATACAATGAAATCTAATATCTACAATAGGAAGAGTAACTAACTGTGTAGAATTATGTGGGAAGGTGAGTACATTTTGTTACATAACATGAAATGTGTCTGAATCAGCCCTTCATATTAAGTTATATTATGTTTGGTAGAAGAAGTGCTTCAGAAATTCTGAAGGTACTTCAGCATTTATTTCAACAGGAGAAAGTTTGTAATTCTTATGCAGAAATGAGTAAAGAAAAAAATCAAAGAAGTTATTTTATTTTTCAATATATTAAAATGCCTTGCTAAAAGGCAGTAGAGGTCTTCAATAATACTCTTTAAGATCCTTACAGATGAACTGTAAGAAAGAGTGAGTCATTGCCCAGCGGAATGAATAACAGCTCTGTAAATGCATATGCATTCTGACACGATGTTGAAGCATTCAGCATTTTCAAAAAGATAGATCAAATAGAAGTACAAATGCCAAAAACAACACACTTGAGTAACAATTCTTTTACTTTTAAAAGATTGTTTCAAAATGCTGGGGGACAGAAAGCAAAAAACCATTCATGTGAAAGTTACTTTTGTTGACAATTTATACTGTTAGTAGAATCAACAAAAAGTTTTCAAGATGTTTCAGTGGTTTGAATGTTTTTTCTAGGACACAAGGTAGTAGTTTCACTAAAATGGCATAAACTGTAAGTAATGCTGTTTTAAACACAATAGCTCTTCACTATCTGTTCAAATGTAAGCTTCATTTTATAACTGATTATTTTCAATGAGCTATAAATCAATAATTCAACCTGCTGTCTTGGTTACACTAACGATTTCATAACAATGACAAAGAGGTAAAAAAGAAAATAAAAAAATTTAGAAACCCCTGCATTTTCCATTAAAAAAAATAGTTAAAATACACACAACAGGGTATTATGGTTTCAAAACCAAATGAGGGCTGAGGTGTTGAATCTTTCGTTTTTTGCTTCCTTTCTTAACTTTTTCTTTTCTTTGTTTTTTGCCCCCGGGAGCTGTGGAGTGTATGTGTTTTTTGTGTGTGTGTGTTTGTTTATGTGTATGCGGGCATGATATCAGCTCAGCCCTCCCCCCGGGGCTGTCTGGCAGCGAGAGCCCTACCCCCACCCCGTGCCGTTTTTTTCCTCAGGAGGATGCAAGCCCAGAGCTGAAGGGATGAGGGGAATCAGTGCCTTTGGATTCGAAATGGGAACCTGCGGGATTTTCTCAGACGTGGAGTTGTCCCCTTCTTTCCTCCCCCCACCAAAACGCACATGGAGGACATGGGCGCGGACATCTTGGTGACGTGGCCATCAAGGAGTGGAACAGCTTTTGATTGGAAGGCAGCAGAGGAGGGGCGGGGAGGGGGGGAGGTGTCAGTGTAGGGTTTGAAAGGAGGATTGGGACTCTCGTTTGCTCCCCGCCTGGACCCGGAAAAAAGCCATGGAGACAACGGAGATGGGACTGCTAGACATCCTGGTTTTACTTTAACATTTCTTGTTTGTTTTTTTTCTCTTCCCTGGGAGGGAGAGGGGGCGGGAGGACTTTTTGCTGAGGCCGTTTCTGTTACTTGCTTTTGTTTAAAAGAACGAGCCAACCCTCTCTCTCTTTGTTCCACTCCCCACCCCCCATTCGGTTTCTTTTTTTCCTTTCCCTTTAAATTTAATAAATTCTGTCGCATTTAATTTTGTTTACTGTGTTAAACCAACACACAGGGCTAACATTCTGTTTTAAGTACTTATGTAGAAAAGCAGTAATTTAGAAGGAGAAATGGCAAAATTGCCTTTTCTATCATCTGAATGATATAGTATGACTCAAGTATGCAAGAAGACTGTGTAAAGAAGATAGAACAATATAAGTGATACCCACTTCAAGTTCTCTGGGGTAATAATTAATTCATAAAGAGATGTGCTACCATAGTTATAGAATGATGAACTCAAAGCATTTTTGACATATCCTTATCTTAAGTTAGAAGCAACAGACATCTATCTTATAAAATGTCTTTAAAATAAATGTGTTGGCATGAAAAATGAATGAAAACAAACCAAAAGTATATTTTATGAACGAAGACAGATTTTTCTGTATATTCTACATTTTCTATCTGGAAAATATGGGAAAAATATTGTGTTCCATTATGGTCACTGGTTGGCTTTTTGGCTTACAGGAAAGTTACAGCAACTGTCCTAAGTAAAAAATATTGTCAGGTCATGTGAAAGCTATAAAACCCCCTGAAATCACTACAAAAAGTCTGCTAGTCTTGGTAAAAACGTATGTAAATATTTTGTTATGCCATTTCAGTAGAATATTTTTTTTTGTTGTTTTCCTAAAATAACTTTTGAGAAGTTTAATTAAAGGCATGCAGAGGCACACAAATGACATAGTGCAGTACACCCAGACCTGTAGGAAGATAACGATTATTTAATAATGTATTAAATGCTATTAAGAAACAGGAAAACAATAAATTATTATTCCCACATGGCTGGATCTGGGCCTAAATCCTGAAAAGTGAAAGAAAAAGACTATTGTCAGATTTCCTTGACTCTTTTTGGATTTCCTTGGCTCTTGTCATACTTCATTGGTCCTACAGAACATAAAAAAAAAATCAGGTATGAAAGAAGGAAAGAACTTCATTCCAAATGAAATATGGAAATCCAGACAAAGAGTATTGAAAAAGCAGTTCACTCCAAATCCAAAAGCATCAACAAAAACCCAAGAAATTTGTAAGCAAAAATTATAGCAAAATGTGCTGATTTAGATATATTAGAGATTTTCAGTTAACTGAGAGCATCAGCATGATGCTCCATGAATATCCTGTTTGATAACATAAAGTTAACATAATATAAATGAAACATACATAATGAAAGATAACATACTGTAAACAACATATATGGAAGAGACATTCATGCACGTTTGATAGTGTCAGGCTTTTCAGATGATGGTTTGAAACAGACCTGTAGATGGTTATGTCCACATAGCCTGAGAGACACTTTCGTTAGTCAACCTCTAAAAAATGTAATTTTTTTTAATGGATCTATTGTTAAAAGAATTTTGTTTTTTATTAAAAACTTATTTGTTGTATGAAAGGTAGGTTGAGGGAATGTATCTTTAAGATACTCTCCAGAGTAATTTAGAAGTAGTTGTTATTATACAGTGCGAGTGCTCACTTTAAAAAATTTTCTTTCCCTAAATTACTTGACTTGATTGCTAAAGATCATGGTGATCAATTCTTATAAAGGGAAAAATCATGTCCTGCTCTGGCTGCACCATAATCCTATTTTGTGCCTCAAAGGCACACACCTGTGCAAGGCAGTTGTGGTCTCTTACACCTGTGTCATCATGAAGATTAATATTCATCTACAAAGCACCCAGTGAGATTTAAAGCACCCAGTAGATTTAAAAACACCTTAACAGTATGTGGGCACTGCTTTAGAAAGGGGATTCTGTATTCTCAAATGATAAGAGAAAAAGTACATGAGATGGGATGGGATGGTGACTGTGATTACAGCATTCTGCAATAGCTCTCCTCATCTGTATTTGTGGCATGTTTTGTGGTTTGATGGTGTTGCCAGCTTGGGACTTACTTGAAAACGAGAACAAATAAGTTTTTTCTTATTGGTCTTCAGGGGAAAAAGTACAATAGGAGAATTAAGAAATTCTCTTGATTTATGATGGAATTATTCTGTACAAATTTTAATTGTAGAAATTCTCCTTATCAACAGACTTACTAATAGAGCTACAATAAAATATCCATAGATCCCTATCTAATTCAATGGGAAATCTTGATTAAAAATTCTTTTTTACTGTGACATAATGCCAAGAACTGACAAAGAAACAGAAGAAACTGTAAAAAATGCAACCTAGCACATAAAGGGAAGGTTTGATGAGAAAGAACAGCATTACTACCATAGAAACAATCTGTCACGTGCAGTTTCTTAAGTTTAAATGCATCTTTATCAATCTAGTGGGTGAGGGAGGTGCCCAGCTGTAGTATTTTTATGTCTAAATCTTAAACTTGGGCATCCAGCACTGAAGATATTTTTTTCAAGGTATTAAATGTATTCCACTGAAAGGATGCTAAATAGGTTCACTGTACTCTTAATAAAACAGGTGGATTTAGACAGTAAAAAATTATAATGTAATTGAGGCCAGTTACTGATGAAAAGAAAAAGAATGACTGTGTTGTCATAATAGTAATTAGAAGAAGTGAACATTTAATGTATGAAACATTAAGCTGGAATCTAATCTCATAGGAGGTTAAATGAAAGACAAACAAACACAAACCACCAGGTGAGAAAGGGTTATGGGTGATTGCACCTGAGTCACATGAATGCATACATGAAGCATTAATATTTTTGTCTGAAAGCTTCATGAAAATTATGTGTCCATGTAATTAATGCATATGCTGTACAACTTCCTCAACAGTGAGCCTGAAATAGAGGATATGCTATAATTGTGAAACATTCTGGAGAACTGCAAGTCAGTTCTGCATGTCATATAATACAACAAAAGAGTATCAGAGTTACTAAGCTAGAGCAATCCAAATTCACTTGGAATTTATAGCATACTAAATGCCTCCCCAATGCATCAACACATTGAATGCATTGAAATTGTGCTATGCTTTTCTCATAACTGAAAGTTTCAGTAAAATTAGTTTAGCTTCAAGATACAAGATTAAAAATCACCTTTCACAACATTATCTATAATCTTCCGCTAACCTGTTGATTGCTGAGTGTTGAATAGAAAATTAATGCTTTGGTCATGACACTAGTTAAGAAGACATGCAAAATCCCACCTGTGACAAGTCTGAGCCTACACTTTCAGATAAATTATTGCCAGAATTAATTCTTACTCCTATCTTGTAAATGTGATGAAGTGTATAAAATGCCTGCCTTGGTGTGTGCCTACGTGTGTGTGTGCATGTCTGTGTGTGTGTGTACTAGCATCTGTAGGCACAAATTAACTGACATAGAAGACTGCTGTGTGTGAATATTTTCTGATAAAATTACAAGGTGACATTCTAAATTGAAGTGACAACAGATTTTTTTAGAACAGAGCAAATCAAAGCCACAGATGGAACCTGTACCACTTTTTAAAGCATTACATTTGAGCTAAAAGACAGCTTTGACTTGTAAGATACAAGCCAATTCGCCTTGCAAGGCCAAATAAGTATTTTTAATCATAAAATCTGCTAAGAAAAAGAAATAGCTTCCTTTACTTCTTCTCTCTATATATATTAAAAATGGAAGTGAAGGAAGTAGACCTTGATTTTTGATCCTCCTTTTGATATTGAAATAATTTGTATAAAGATCAAATATTTCAGTGGCAGAAATAATCCCCGTACTTTTTAAGAAGTTCACTTCTTTTGAATAATTTAGCCCATTATGCACATTGAACACTTACATTTAGTCTACTGAATACTCATAAATCCATGAAACTTGTGATGGTTCATAGAAAGAAATAGGTATATGTAGATTCATTGGAATACAGAGCACGTTGATGATATTGTGAAATTACCTTGACTTATTTTCTATATCAGAATATAGTAATCTTTGTAGAAATTTGATTCCTTATCCAAAATGTGGTTCTTCTTTGAGACCATATGAGTACTTTGACTGTATGCTGCACGTAAATAATTGCAATTTTATTCTACTACATTCTTAGTTAGATGCCCCTTTTAAGTTTATTATTATTATGAAATCACTACTTCTTTTTTTTTTTTTTTTAATGAGTGAATGGGAGTTTGTTGGTTTGGGGTTCTTTTTCAGAAGTCATCTTTTTCATCCTTTAGAGCTGTTATTTTATTCTCTAAAAACGAATGAAAACACAGTGTATCCTTTCAATACTTTTAGTAGAAGGTTTGTTTGTGTAATTTCTTTTACTATTAACTTTATTTGGTATCCTAAAAAGATGATGGACAACTGTGTTTGTCAATGTATGAGAGGCTCCCTATATGGTGAAGACCATGGTCGAGCAGCTGTGCCCCTGCAACCCATGGAGGACAACAGGGCTAAAGAGATTCACTTGCAGCCCATGGAGGAGCCCCATACTGGAGCAAGTGAATGCCTGAAAAACTGTAACCCTGGGGGAATCCTGTGCTGAAGCAGGCACCTGGAAGGGACTTGATGACCTCTGGAGAGAGGAGGCCAAGCTAGAGGTTTCCTGGCAGAATCTGTGACCCTGTGGGAGACCCACATTGGAGCAGCTTGTGCCTGAAGGACTATACTCCATGTAAGGGATCCACACTGAAGCAGTTCATGAAGAACTCTAGCCCATGGGAAGGACTCATGCTGGACAAAGTTAATGAAAGACTATCTCCTGTGAGAGGGACTCTGTACTGGAGAAGGGGAAGGACCCCTATCCCTGAGCAGGAATTCATTGCTTCTTTATTTTCTCAGGTTGTTCTTTAGACAAACATCCATAGGTTTTCAGTTATGATTATGCTCTCACCATTAGCTTTGTATATCATTGCAGTAACTCTTCTTTGTTAGAGCTAAATTCATTACAGTCAGTGTTGTGGGTTAGGAAATAAAAACCGTTCCCCCCATTCCCCGCCAGGCACAGGGGCTGTCCTGTGCTCACAAGGCTGTGCCAGGAACAGGGCCACCCACATCCACGGGGCGTGCGCGGGGGCCGCTCCGGGGCCGGGGCTGTCCTGCAGCCACATGGCGCTGCAAAACCGGACCAGGACTGGGGCAGTGGGCGCTGCCATTTTCCGGGTATGCACTTCCAGCTCGCGGGTCAGCGTCTCTTCCAGGCCGTGGGTGCGGGAGCCGCCCACAGGGCCAGGACCACGTGGCACGGGGGCCGTGCAGCACTGGGGCCATGNAGTTGCGCGCGGTTTTCTAAGTCTCTTGAGCTTTTCCTTCAGTCAAAGCCGGGCAGAAGCTCGTGCTGCTAAAGGGGGTCCTCAGACCGGCCACATGCTTCTTCTAACTACCCCGGAGTCTCTCCGGGGGCCCAGAGAGAGACAAGCACTATCTCCAGAGAGTCCTCATCCCAAAAATGGGCCCTGGGAAACTTAATTTGTTTGTCTGTTTGCACTTTATTTGTCGGGTTTTTGTGTGTACGCGAAATAAACTGTGATATTTGTGTGTTTTCTTCATTTTGGGGTGTGTTTGTGACTTCTCTCAGAATCCCTTGTCCAAAATCGATAAATTGTGGTAAAACCATGACAGTCAGTTTTTGTAATCATCTTTAAGAAATACACCCTTCTCTGAGGAATCCAATAATTTCTTAAGGATAACTGAATTTTTTTACCTAGGGCAAGGCACAACTAATGCAAAAATAAACAAATTATAATATTAAAATAAAATTATGAAAAATAATAATAAAATAAAATATTATAAAGTAATATAAAAAGAAAATAATAAAATAATATAGAAGTGCTGTAGCAATTCTGCTTTTATCTCACTGGCTTTATTTTCTGACTCAAGTGTCCTGACTTGAACATGTCAAGTCAGAGTGCTACACCACATCTTGTGGGGTATGTGTCAATTTTAAACTTCTTGCTGCAGCTGGGTTCTTACATGTTAGATATAGCTCTTAGATTCACATTTCCATATGTTCTTTACTGTATACTATATTCTGTTGGATTTTCTCTTGTGTGAATATATATATGATATGCACAGTCTGGCCCTCTAGTTACTCTATTAAATTAATCTCTCTCTCTCCCTATCTATCTATTTAGAATGTTGAAGTTTACTCTTCTAGACTTGTTCTCAAATCTGAAACTCGTGGAGCAGGTTTGATAGGTCTTTCTGATTTCCTCCCCTGCTGTGATATTTTGGAACACAAACCCCAGTTACCTACTATATTCTCTGTGATCTGTTGGACCAAAGAATACATCTCATTTAGGCACCATTTGCTTTCTGTGACAGGTAGAAAGAGAGAACTGCATAGGCACATTGCATTCCAGTTTCAGACAAAATATGAATGAAGAGAAAGAAATGAGAGCGATAATGTAGATAGAGCTGCAGAATTTCAGCAGATTCCAAAAATCTTAGAAAATCACTGTGATATTTCTTACATAGTTTTTCTGCCATTTCCAATAACTGTCAATTTTCTTTTTTGTTTTCTGTTCATTAGCACTTCATACTACACTAGCCATCATACTATCCAGCTATACCAGATGATAGGTATACTGATTCTGTTGAAAATGTATAGAAAAAATGTTGCTCCCATGAAGTGAAATTTCAATTCTCTCTAAAAAGTATAATACTAAGACAATGTACTGATGATTAGAATACTCATCAGTGGGTTTTAGATAAATAGGGAAAGAAACAGGAAAGCAAAGCAAGCCGTAAACAGAAAATGAAGTAATTTCTAACAATTTGAACAACTTCCATCTTTAGATTCTTGTTTTAATAAAATATAAAAGTGGAGAAGCTAATTAAAGCCAGTAGGTTTAATTCACATGTAGCCTGTGACAGTGATGTATGTCAGAAGGACTCCTAGATAGAAAGGCACAGGAAGGAAAAGAAAGAAAAAGAAAGAAAAAAATAGGAATGTATAGCAAAAGTGCCAAAACGCAGCAATCTGCAAAATATCATAAATTATTCCTATGATAAAGGGGAAGTAAATGAAATATTTTTTTTTCTATTTCTATTCAAACACTAGCAAAGTGAAACGTAACTTCTGGAAACTCATTTAAGACTGCTAAAATATTTTCGCTTTTACCAGCCATGTATTATCTCTGCCTACTAGATTATGGACATCTACTCACTATGGTACAACTTCTTCCACTCCCCAAAATTTATTCTAAATAACTATATATTCTCCCTACACACGTCTCTTTTGTGATACCCAGGAAAAAAAAAAAAACACAATATGGCAGTATATCAACAATTTTTAAATAATTTCGAAAGTTTTCCTCTTTTTGCAGAAACTCACAAATGGCTTCAGGATACAGAAAAAAAAGGAAGTGGTATGGCAAAAAAAAAAATCTTCTCCATAATGTGTCCCAGTTCCTTGCCATGGATATATTTCCACAGTAAGGTTGATATTCCATAACATATTCTGGATGTCCCAATGCCAAGCTATTTCCCACAGCAGTTGTTCAAGGGAGCAGAAGAAAAAAACAAATGATTCATAGAGGCTAAAATGGAGGATATAATATAGATTTTCAGCTGTTGAGTCTAAAGGCATCCTGATTTCCTTTTAGTCTGAGACCCAGGGGTGCATCATCTGACACCCTTCTTGGATTCAACTAGCAGGGACAAAAATATACAAGCAGGTAGAAACTGTGATATATACTAACAGCCAATGATATGATACATGCAGAGTATCAGGGACCAGGACTGGAGTATGAATGATCCACAACCAAGATGCAACCAGGGTTGCAAAAACTATTAATTTCTCTGAAGATTGAAAAAGGTCATGTATTCCTCCACCTTATTAATAATACTGCTAAGGAATTTTGCATCAGAAGAAATAACATATCCTAGAAAGAAAATATTACTATGAGAAAAAAAAACCAAACCAACCCAAACCAATCCACCTTTTTTTTTTTTTTTTTTTTTTTAATTCGGCTTCTACAAGTTTCTGTATGTGTGAAAGAGAATATTTTCCCATACTGGATAATTATCCTAATTAAAGTGTGTAGAAAAAAAATTAATGGAAGTAAATGCACCACAATGTCTTTTTAATAATACAGACATGAAAAACATCAACTTGTTCTTAATGTGAACTACCCAATGTTATGACTCACTTTATGATTCATGCACTTATTATGTAAGACTGTTTATATCCTCTTCCAAACCTTTGTTACTTTTCCCATGGCCTTTGATTTGACCTCTGCCCTCAAAAAAGTCTGTCTTTTATTCTGTAAAACATTCCAGTTGGGGGAATCAATTTAAGGTAACACATTAAATCTCTCCCTTTGTCTGTTTATTTACGTAGCGATTGACTAATTCCAATATATGGAGAGATATTGTATTGACCCTAAAACTCTTTGCTCCCAAGTAAATCATCTTGTTATTTTTCAGTGATACAATCTATTAATTTTATATGGCTCATACATTCCTGACTGTATGGTGACCCAGTTTCATATACATGAAATAGTAACACATTTTCCCAGAATGTCTTTTAATCTAATGATTAAGACATTTGCTGGACTTGAGAGAGGTTGAATTTTCCTCAGGTTTTGGAGAAAAGCAGAACTGAGGTTTCATATTTCTAAGCATGGGACCCTAGCAGCTATATGGTATATAACTGATGGATACCAACCCTGGCTACCTTTGACAAATGCACACATCCAGTTCAGTGCCTACTGAAGGACATTTTAACATTGAACATTTCTTCTGACAAGCTCTAGACAGTGCTTCATTGAGCACACAGACTGTTTGTCTTATGCTTTGCATTAATCTAACTTAATGGATTATCAAGGTTCATTCAATTTACAAGGTGTCATGTATCTCAACTGCTCAAATATTAAGTAAAGGCTAGTTATATTTTAAGCAAAAGATGAGCTCTGTGTTTTCAAAGAAAAAATTCCATCCTAAAATAACTCAAGAGAAATCTGTTTCTGTAAAAACTCTTTCCCTTTTTTAGCTATCTAAAATTAACTGACATGAATTGTTTGGTTTTGGTGGTTTGTTTGTTGTTTTCTTTTTTGAAGTACAATGACTAACTTGCATGATCCAAAGCTTAAATCAAAGTATAATGTAACTAATCTCAAATCTTAAAATATTTGTGAGAAGCCAATATTCATGAGCAAGATCCAATAGAATTTCATTTATACAAGATATATGAATTTATTTCCAGCTGAAATACAACAGAGTAATGTAGGAGAGATATAATTTAAGTAGCTGCTTGTTCATATCATAAAAGAAATAAGACACAAACCTCCAGTCTGTGAATCTCCTGAATTTGTAGAGTGCTCAGTACCCATTTACCTTTGCTCAGATTTTTTTTGTCTTTTAAAATTTCTATATGATGAGTATCTTTTGATTATATTTAAAAATCTGTCTTATGAATTAATTAGGTTTAACTGGCTTCTGCTTGATTAGTTGCTACTTTACTGACTGAACTCTGTATCTGTGGTGCCTTTTCTCTTGTTTATTTACTGTATCAGCCATGTCCTCATTTTTTGTTGTCTCACAATTGTTTACAGTATTTATCTTCAGCAATCAAATGCCTTATCAAATCTGCATCTCTTTGTTTCAAAATTATTGAAAAGAAGGGCTAAGAAACAGAAAGGATCCAGGATATGATTGGAGTCTCAACAAACAAAATTGTTTTATTTTGACGTTATTCTAGCACAAAGAGCTTGCAATTATATTACAAAAATCAAATACTGTTATTTATGCATTAAATAGATCTTTTGAACTGTTAAGTCCAAGGGATTGTTTTATTTCAGATTTACATGCATGAAATAGACGTCTGCTTTAATTTCAGCTATTAACATAGTTAATAATTACCTTTTGAAAAAAGAAAATATCTCTTTTCTTGACTTTGTTTTAAACTTATTCTATCTGTCACTATTCACTGACAAATAAAACAGATAGGTACAGAAAACAAAAACTGATCTTTTGTGGAATTGCACAACGTTCACCTTTAGGCTGCTTACATTAGACTAGACAACACAGTTTATTTATCTTTCTATTTTTATTTAAATATCCACAAATTTTATGTGCAAATAGACTTGGGAAAAGTGAAAAAAAAAATAGATAATTTGGGTTTTATGCTTATAGTTAATTATGGATATGGACAGTTACCCCGACCCCTGAATCAAGTGCTGGGGATATCACTGCATTAGTGGGCATGAAACCCTGGTAATAGGAGGTAGACCGCAACAGACTGTGAGAAAAGAGAACACAGAAGGAAGACATGGAACATCACGAGAAAGAAGAATCTGTGACTCATGCAGGGAGGACATAGTTATCAAGGACTATGGATATT
>VYZS01071953.1:820-15915 GCA_013400695.1 Neodrepanis coruscans
CGCCCCCGTCGTACCTTCGCCCCACCCGCAGCCGGGGGGGGGGGGGGTTGCATTTATTTCTTCATCTCAAAGTCAAGAGAAAAATTTGAGGCTTTCCCATCCAGGCAAGACTTTGTTTTCCCTTTTTTTTTTTCACTTAAGTGGGAAAATAAAAACGTGTGACCTTGTTTTGCACATCCCAAGTCTGTGCTTGGCATGTAAACACAGGGAGGGAGGTGAGGGATGCTCAGAAAAACAGGGGGGGGAAAAAAAAAAGGGCAACTCGCTGCTGGGGAAGGAAATAATTTTATTTTGCAGCATTTAGGGCCTGGTTGGAAACTTGGATTCTTCAGGTCCCAGTGCTGGGCTGGAGGAATTGCCTCTTAAATTGAATTTCTTGGTGTTAACTTTGGTATTTTCTGACTTTGCCCACCCCCAGCTTTGCCTTTAGCCACATCTGTGCAGTGCAAAAATGTGTGTTTTTTTCTTCAATTTTTCCATATTTATGGGGCTGCTCTCCTGTTCTAAGTGATGTTGAGCTCCTGGCAAACCTTTCTTTTTGCTGCTGTGGAGGCCCCAAGTTTGTTTTGTGCTGTGATTCATCAAAGATGTGTCAGAGGGTGGTTTTGGATTGGAGTCTTCACCTCTTGGAATTGGAAAGTTGAGTTGATGGCTTTGGGGTTTTTTTAGCAGGAGCTCAGGTTTTGGTGAATTGTCATGGCTGAATATCTTCATTTTTCCATCTTGGTGAAGGTGGTTTTTTTTAACTCTTGGAGAACAAGGGGGTTACAAAGGGCAGGGTTTCTGCAGGTGCCTTCACTCTGGGCTGGTGGAGAAGTTGGGGATGTTCAATTTGTTTCTTGAAGAAATGGGGGTAAAAAGAGCAGCTTTAGAAAGGTGGGAAGAGATGGAAAATCCAGATGCTTAAAGGGAATATTCCCAACTTCCTGCACACCCAGTTTTTGAAGTTCTGAGAGAGTAAGATTTTACTGCAAAGACACCAAAGGAGGATCTTCTAAAAGCCTTGATGGAACTGGTGAAAAGGTTGGTGTTCTCTGAAGGCAATAAATGCAAGGAATGAGTGTTTTAATGCCCTCCCTTGTCTGTGTTTCCTTGCAGAGGTCGCAGCAGTGGCAAAGGACCCCCCCAGCCCACGGTGAGTCCTGGATTCCCCTCCCTTTTCCCCCCCAGGATGTTTTCCCAGGTTTTTTTTTTCCCTTTGGATACTTTAGGCTGAGATACAATTTTCTAAAGAGTAGCATCTTGCATTGCTGGAAGCCTCCCTGGAGGGTGAAGGGGAGGGAAGGGTTCACTTCAATTCCTGGCTGAACTGACAGAAATATTCTGATTTTTCTTGCAGCTGGAGCTGTAAATACAAATGATACTTAACTTCAGGCAGTGATTTTTGATTTAGTTCTGTCTGTAGCTTCTAACTTAGGTGACAGCAAGGCAGCATTTAATGAAATAAAAAGAACAATTGTGTTTAGCTTTCCTTTAAAACGAAGCCAGGATTCTCCTGCCCCCAGAGATGTCTTTATAGGAGGACTCTGGATGTGGCTGGAGTTGCTGCACATCATTTTAGCAGAGCTAAAGATGTGCCTCTCAATTTAAAGAGTGGATCTTTGACCTGCACTGATCAAATATTTGCCAGTGTGTTGTTGGCCTGGTTTCCCAAAGTGGCTGATTTGGGGGGGATGGAGCAGAAATGGGAAGGTTTAAAAAGGGCTGCAGTGCATGTTGAGTGAAGGTTTCAAGACACTTGAGGGAAAAAGAGGAGATTTGAGGGAATCTGGTGCTAAAAAAAAGTGATGGAAACACAGGACATCATCCAGGTGTTGGGCCCTCTGGAAACCTCCTGGGAGATATTAAATATTATTATTAATATTTAATAATTTACATTCTATATATATATATATATATTGCCTGAGTAAGGGTTTGGAGCTGTGTTTCTAGGAACAACTAGGGAAGCTTTGGGTGCACTGAATTTTAGAATTATTGCAAGTTTTTTTTCTCCTGTGTTGATGATTTCTCTCTTATTTTTCCAGATTTCTTTTGATGGCATCTATGCAAACATGAGAATGGTTCACATCCTCACATCAGTTGTTGTAAGTCCTCTTGTTTTCAAAAAGTTCCTGTGCAGACAGAGAATGAATCCACTAGTTATGAGGAAAGTGATTATTACATTTTAGGCATTTTTGGCCTAAAGAATCCCAGTAATTCTCTGTTTTTGGCTTGGGAAGATCCAATTCCCAACTTGCAGAGGTGCACTGGTCATAATTTGAATTTTCTGTCCTCAGAGAGGTTGGGGCTAAATAAAAAAGGTCTGTGTGCAGGGGTTATGGAAACCTTTCTCCCAGATTTCAAGGGAAGTCCTGACCCAGCAAAAATGAAATCCCACCTCTCCCTTAGCCCAGGTTAAGCTTTTACCCACATTTTACCCACACAGGCAGAGATTTGGGCTTTCACCAAGAACTTTAACTGGTCAAGAGTCTTGTGAGACCCAAAAATGCTGCTGTGAGTGGCTTGAACCCCCTCCAGAGCAGCCCTTCCACTCCCAGTTTGCAGAGCAGTTCTAACTGGGCAGGAGCTGAATGAGGAGATTTGAGCTGTGTTTTTACTTTTACACTTTGAACTCACATAAAGAAAACCTATTTTTTTTTAAAAAAAACCACTGTAGTGTCTTTTTATCAAGCTGCTAAAAGTTCTCTTTCCATTTTTCTTGCCTTCCAGGGATCCAAATGTGAAGTCCAGGTGAAAAATGGTGGTATATATGAAGGAGTTTTTAAAACCTACAGTCCCAAGGTACATTTTTTTTCACATTTTAACTCATCCCCACTTTCAAAGCTCTTACTAACTAAACCCTGACTATTCTCCCTGAATCCTTGACACCTGTGAAGTGTCTGGGATGTGCAGGGAGGGGAATTTTGGGAGTCAGAGCCTTGTGTTTGTGTCTCCCCCCAGTGTGATTTGGTGGTCGATGCTGCTCATCGAAAAACTGCCGAGTCCAGTCTGGGCCCCAAACGTGAGGACATCCTGGAGAGCATCCTGTTCAAGTCCTCAGACTTTGTCATGGTGCATTTCAAGGACATGGACACCAATTATGCCAGGAGAGGTATATTTTCCTTGGAAAAAAATCAGCTGGGTCTTCTGAAGATTCGAAATCGAGGGGGTTTAGAATCTGAAAATGAAGAGTTTTGGGGGGAAAAAAAAACCCCTCCTGATATGTGGAATTCAGCCAATATTTTATTGCAGAAGCTTTGTGCTTTGGAGCAGTTGGTGTTTGTAATATCACAGGACATTTTGTGGGGTTTTGTGTGGAAATGTCTCTGTTAAATTCATGAACACACAAATGATTTTTTCAGGGTTATGTATTTAGAGAATCTACATTGGGTTAACTTTTGTATCTAAACATCCCTCCACAGAAAGACTCTAAAAATACTCCTGCAAACAGCTAAAATAATCTTCCCCAATCCTCTCTCTGTGTTTAATTTCTCATAAATCTGTAGGTAGGACTGCCCAGGACCTTGTGGGGTGTCAGACAGAGCTGAAAACCTTGAAGACATGGCTTGAAACTGCCCAAAAGGGAATTATTTTGCAGCAGTCAGGCAGCCTTCAGGCTTGCTGTGTGACCTCCAAGCCCCCTAATGAGTTTTTTGGGGAGCCTGAGAGTCTCATAAGTCAGACAGCTCTATTTCTTTTGCAGGTTTTTTTTTGGGGCAGCAGATTTGAAGGGGTTTTTATTCTTGTGTTGCTGATTTGGTGGGATAAGGAATAATAGCAAACACCCAGCTTTGTGTGTGGGGTTGTGTTTGTGCCCATGTCCAGCTTGATTAACAGCTTTCCCTGGGAGCTCAGTGGTTGTTGTAACACATGTTTTATTCCCATTATCAGGGCTCAGAGCTGTGTAGGGACAGAGGACATTTAATAAGAGATTTTTTTTTCCCCCTCACCTTGAGTCTGTACAGGGGGATGTTCTTGCCTGATGTAATGAGTTGTTTCAAGGAATTTTGGCTTTTCCCAGAAGATGCTGCATAATGTCAGAGCAAATGTAGCATTGAAATGCAGATAAGTTCCAGGTTCTGGATGGGACTTGGAATTTAAATTACACCCAGAGCTGTTTTATAATGGGTCTGCTCTGAACTTTAATGGAAATGCAGCCTGGGCTCTCCCTTCCCCAGGATTTATAAATTCTGAGCAGACTGAAGGGAGAATACACTCCTAATTCTAGGAATGGACATTTTCTAGGAGAAAAGGACTCCTTGAGGTTGAACTGTCCCTCAGTTCACTTTATTAGGGGGACTGGCTTTGAGTCTAAATCTCTTAAATACTGCAGAGAAGAGCTGCAATAAAGCTGTAGAAACTTGGAGCAAGATAAACTGGGAGGCTGCAAAACTTGATAAGTCACAGTGGGGAAATTAATCTGCTTTCCATTTTGTCTCAGAAATGTGTTATCTTGCAATGACACTTGAAAGTGTAACTCAGGCTCTGCTCACACCTTCAAATTAGAGCAGTGAGGGGCTTCCTGGGTAATTAAATAAGCAAAGATGCAGGAGAATGGAAGTGGGTGAGCACACCCAGGATCTGCTGGCCTGTGTTTCTTGTGAATAAACCCAAATCCTGCTGCTTCTGGGGCACATGAGCCTGTGATTCCCAAAGAAACCTGAGTCTGAGCTCCTGGGTGAGGAGCTGGTGCTGCTGCCTCGGCAATGGTCACTGTCAGGGTGGCACTTAACCAGGGAAAGAGGCTTTGAAATGGTCTGAAACTCAGTATTTTTTGGCTTTCACAGCCAAATTAGGAGACAATTTGGAAATATGTGGTTGGAAAGGCTTTAAAAGTGGAGTCCAAGGGGCTCTTCACAAGCTCCAGGCCTACCTGGAGTAGGGATTTTTGGGAGGCTTGGGGGTCTGTGTGTGTATTTTCTTACCCCTTGGGAGACTCCTGGACTTTTGGGGAGCCTTTGAACTGCAGGAAATTCCTGCTCTGGAAATTCTTAGTGCAGCCTGGTTTTCCCAATTCCTGAGTACTCTGAGTTTTCATTCTGGCACTTGTTCTCTGCTGGGCTGGAGGGATTTGGGCTCCTCATTCACCCTCAGACTGGGAGATGAACAGGGAGAAGAGACTGGGAGGGGACTGGGGGAGAGGCTGGGAGAAAGGGAATGGGAATGGGAATGGGCTGGAGTCTCCCCCAGGAGAAAGGAGGCTGCAGGAGCAACCAGCAGGGCCAGCCAGGGAGCTGCTATCAGAGCCCTGCAGCTTTGGGGCAGGGAGCTGATAACTCCTCCTGCAGCTGCAGCAGGGAGGGAGCACCAGGCCTGGGAGCTGCACAATTTGGGCCAAACATGACACTGCACCTTCAGAGGCACCACTGGAGCACCAGTGCCCAGATTGTGGGGATGGGAAGGGTTGGGAGGGAAATCCAGAGGTGTGTGAGGACAGGGAGGGTTGGAGCTGTTGGTGTTTGAGGAGTGAGTGTGTCCCTCCCTCCCAGCCCCTCTCTGAGCTCTGACAGCCTGCCCACACCTTGGGGTGGTGCAGGAGTGGGAAGGCATCCCCTGAGGTCTCTGTGGATTTGAGGTTTGCTGCTGTACAGGCTGAGGGATGAAACAGGCACTGGGAAACTCAGGTGGAGCTCTGAGAGCCACCCCTGCCCTCCAGGGCTTTGGCAGAGGGGCACTCACACCAGAGGAAATGAGCTGCTCACAAACCCCTCTCAGCTACCAGGTAAAACCCTGGGCATTTAACACATCCCATCTTTCTGCCTCACCTTTTGTGCTGGGTGCCCTGGGCTCTGGTTTTTCTGCCAGCAAGGTTTTCCTGGAGCCCTGAGCACTGACACTGCTGCTCTGCCCAGGATTCAGGTCTCCCTGAACCTTTTGGAATCTCCTCCTTGGCTCCTCTTGAAAGACAAACCCATTCAAACATCATAACTACTGCTAAAAGTAAAAGATTTCTACAGTGTTTTCATTGGGGTTTTGGCAGTGCTGAGGAAAATATTACAACTGCAATGAAAAGCAAAGCAGAAGAGAATTGGCTATTTCAGCTTTTCCTTGAATTAGCAGTGCCTGTGGCATCCTTCCAGGGGAAGTGTTGCAAGGGGAATAGCAGTAGGCATCTCCTGAACAAAGGAAGGAAATGTTGGCTCTGCAGAGCTGGGGTTCTACTGGTTTTAATGTTTCCAATCAGGAGTAAGTAGTTACAAAACAAATGAGAGTTTACTGTTGAAACCTTCGGAGGTGAAAGCTCAGTTTGAGTTCACTTTGGGCCTTGCTGGGTTTGATCAGAGCTCCAGGCTGAGCAGCAGCACCTCTGGCACATTGATTTCATGGCATTTAACTGCAGGCTTGCACTTAATTGCATATTTGTGCTCTCCCCCATTAGCAGCTCAAAATATCTCTGGGAGAACAAGCATGTTGGACACTGAGATTAATTAAACCTGGACCCTTAATTGCTGTGCTTTGGCACTTCTGGCTTTAACTCATTTCACAGCACACACTTGAAGAATTTCAGCCCAAGCTGAGTTTTTCACAGAATGTGTATTTTTAATTTGGGATTTTGTTTTTCCCTCCCCCACAATTCTCAGGGTTTAAAACAAGAAGTGGGGTCAGTGCTGCCCAGTCCTTGGCTTAGGACTTAGGAAATGTCCCCCTGATCCGACAGAGGGGGCTGATGGAGTGTCACAGCTCTTTGTTTCAGCAGGTTTGGTTTGCTCTTTAACAAAGGCTAGAAAAGGGATGGATTGAAAATCTGGCCATGTCCAGGTGTCATGTGAATTTGCTGCTTCAACAGCTCAGAGATAAGAGGCAGCAGATAAGGGGAGGCTGAGCCTGTGCAGTGTCTCTTCTCCCTCTGCCAGTCAGCAGCTCATGTTTTGATCCTGCTTTGCTCCTGAGAGCAGCATTTTAGTTGGGGAAGCTGTTATTTTTATGATTTTTTTTTCCCAGACATTCTCAAACCTTGTTGCTCCTTAATTTTGGGGGAGGCTTGTTTGACTTTCTTGGTTTTACTCCTGCTCTCCCCCTGTGCCTGCCTTGCTGTTTGTTGCAGGAAAACTCTGTGTCTTGAGGTACCTCTGCTCCATTTCAGCTTTGCCTGGACGCTCCTGAGACCACACTGGCTGCAAGTCTTGCCTTTGTAGCTTGAATTTCTCCTGACTCTGGACTCTCTTGGAGTAGTGGAGGTTAAACTGGCTCAGTCTGTCCTGTGACTGTCACTCTGAGATGAGAAATGCAGAGCAGTGAGGGCTCCAGTGCCTCACAAACTGGATTCTGCTGGGAGACTCAGCAGTGACTGTGCACATCTTACTCAGACCTGGAGCATTTGGGAGAGAAAGGAGGTTTTGTTGTGACTTGGGTGGTTTTTTTTTCCCCCCCCTCAGTTCATCTGTAGTGTTAAAATCACAGCACTGCTGCCTGTTTGTGTGGCTGTGCAAATAAGAAAATTAGTGGGTTGAGGAGATGAGTCTTGTTAAGCTGGTATTTTATTCAGAATGGCACAGTTGTGTGGAGTTTGCCTGGAGGGATTCAGCAGAAAGGAAGGAAACACCCTCCTGAAACACAGATTGTCTCCATCAGGTCCCTCAGTCGTGTCTCATCTCCTTGGAAAGGGATTCCCTCAACTCCCAGAGAAGCAGAAAGAAATTCCACAGTCTCCAACTTGGGTTTGGTGTAACATGACCATTCTGAGCTGATCAGGCATGAAATACTGAATTAATGATGTCTGGGACAGGAGCAGGTTATTGATGAGGTCAATAAGGAATTTCCAAATACAGGTGCCTTAAAAATGTGCTGGGATTGCAGCACTGTGTAACTCAGATGACATTTGAGCATGTATTTATTATATAACACAGTGTGTTTTGTGTGAGGGGGAACTGAGGTGTTTTCAAGTTGGAAGAACTTAGAAATCTACAGATGATTTGGAGGGTTTTGTGTCCCTTTGTGAGGGAGAATGGGCAGATGGATGGGGCTGTTCCTGAGGGAGGGGTTCCTATGAAAAGGGGCTTGGCAAGGTGAGAGATTCAGCTCTGCCTGGATTCAGCCATTTTATATCAAACCCTCCACCTCTGTTTGATCTGATGTCTCCCAGCTTTCCCTCTCTCTGTACCTGCTGTGGCTCCCTCAGAAACAGGTGATTTCTGGCACTCCCTGCTCTGGATATCCTATTCCAGGATTCCCACTGATTTCTGGTGCCCTCCTTCACCTGTTTATTTCCTTATTTCACTTTCTCTCTTTTCACTTTCTCTCTTTCATCCTAAAAAATTCTGATTTCCCCTCCCTCTTCCCTGACCTGTTGTCTCCTCTGAGCTAATGAACAGTGTTTAATTGCTTTTTCTGTGTGAGTGGAGGGAGCATTTTCATGGGCTGGGGCCTGTCCCTTGTTGCACAGTGGATTTTCCTGCCAGCTCATCCCAGGAACTGCAGAAGTTCAGTGTGGAATTGGGCAGAACAGCAAGAACCAGCAGTGTCAGCAGCCTCTCCACAGCATCCTCAGTGATTGTGTAAAAGCTGTTACATCAGGGGCCAACCTCACATGTTGGGAATTCTTTTCACAAGAGCTTTAAAGGCCATTTTTCTGAGGGGGGGATCTTGCCAAAAGTTAATTTAGGCCACGTTTTTCCATCTCTGGCACTGCCTGGGGCTTTGATTTCAGCTTTTTCTGAAAAGTCTGAGATGTTTGCTCCTCGTTTTTATCAGTGAAATAATAGGAAATACTGAGGACTGATTTAATTTAGGCTGATTTATTTATTTGCAAGCTTTATAACAGGCTAATTTGATTTTTTTTGAAGTTCTCTTTAGGCATGGCAGCTCTGGGGTGTAGTTGCTCACAAATATAAAAGCTTGGCTTCCTTGGTTAATGGCTTTAGACATTTCTTACAGCACTTTTAATATCCCAGAATTATTCCTTCCTAAGTCTGGCTTGACTGGAACATGAACAAGTGAAATAAATAGCTCCTGGTCTTTATTTTTTTGGGAGGTTTTTATAAACAATAGAACCTTTCTGGTTATTTATTCTCATCTGTTGATGGGAGAAAAAGGGAGAGAGATTTCCTGAACATTTCTCTGCTGCTTGGAAAAGCTCTGGGTGCTCCAAACTGATGGATAATTACCCTGCAGAGAGGGAGTGGATGTTGGTGTGCTGAGGAGTTGTGGAAATAATCAAACCAAATCAGATACTGGAAGGGAAACTTGTCTTTTTTTTTTTTTTTTCCATTGGGGTTTTGGATTTGTGAAGTGTTTTTATGTGCAGCTGTGTGGGCTGCTTGGAAAATCACATTCTACAAGTCTCAGGTTTTCTGGGGGAATAGAAATAGATATTTTTTTCCTTCCAAATACACTTGTATAAAATATTCTGGAGTCACTTGTGTTAGGAGTCAGCCTGGACTGCCATGGTCACTCTGGATTCACAGGAAGGCCTTTCCCAGCACAGAACCCTCCTGATTTCCCCCCTGCTCTGTTGCAGATGCTTTCACTGATTCAGCCATCAGTGCTAAAGTCAATGGAGAGCACAAGGAGAAGGATCTGGAGCCCTGGGATGGAGGAGAAACCACAGCTTCTGAGGAGCTGGAGGCTCTGGAGACTGATGTGGTGAGTGAGAAAAAGCTGTTCCCCCTGCACAGGCCTTGAAAGGATTCCTTCACTTGGATCTAGTCAGGAACTTTGGGACAACTGGAATCAGAAAAGCTGGATTTCAAATGCCAACTTGTGGCAAATTTTGACAAATGGCAGCTGCTGTGGCTGCAGGAGCAGCTCCAAATTGAGCAGAGCACCCAAGTGATGGATGTTTAATCAGAGCAATCCCTCTCCCTGCTCTGTGCCCAGCTCAGTGTCCCTGGGTTCAGCTGCAGGAAAGGGACGGAGCCTGAGCCAGGAGGAGGTGAAGAGGATGCTCTGAAATGCCATTTCTTGGTGTCTCACAGCAGCTTTTCCTCAGGAATGCATCATTTTAGCAAAGTGTTCAGGCAGCAATATGTTAAAAACGTTGCTGGTTGAGAGGAGGATCAGCTGCTGGAGCTGTGGTGCATGTTTGGGTAAAACAGCTCTGTCCATTTTGCTGTCCAGCTGAGATTTATTACAACACTCAGTGCTGCCAGTGCTTTTATAAAATATTCAGCACATTTATTGTTGGCCTTGAGTGCTGTAATAGCAATTTTCCTGAAGTGGGCAAGTTGTGCAGATCAACAGGAGTCTCCTGCCCGTGCTGTGTCTCAGGTAATTTCATTGCAGCACTTGGCACAACAAGGCACATTTCTAGTGGTCACAAGTGTCAATTTGCACCTTTTGGAAAAGGCAGAAAGACATGAATGTGTGTATTTCTTGCTTTTGCCAGTATTCTTATAGGATGGAGTGCTTAAAACCTCTTCCAAACCAGCATAAATACACCCCAAAATCTGCCTTCTGAAGGCAAACTCTGCGCTGATGAGCAAAATCACCCTGAAATAAATCTGTTACCTGAACAGTGAATTCCCAGGGAAAAGGGGCAGAAGGTTTAACTTGAATTTTGAAGGGAAATGTGTTTGCAGTGCCCTTTTGCCAACCAGAGCTCCTTGTTTTGCAGTCCAATGGGTGGGACCCCAATGACATGTTTCGTTACAATGAAGAGAATTACGGTGTGGTGTCCACCTATGACAGCAGTTTATCTTCTTACACGTGAGTCCCACCACATTTTCTTCCTCACATTTTATATTTATTTCCCTCCTTTCTTTGACAGACTTTCTATTCTGGAGCTGGGGAATCAAATCCCTGCAAAAGCAATGAATGAATGGTGCTTAAGAAACCCTGCCAACCTTCTGGGAATAGTTTTGATGTAGAAATCTTTCTATATTCCCTTAAATGGGCACAGCTCCTTCCCATTGCAACATTTGCCTGGATTTAGGCATGTAATAAATATTATTTCTTGCAGGAATTTCCCTGAATAGGGCTGGAAAAGTGGGGGGTTTCTCTTTATGGAGCTGCTGTACCTTTAGTTTTGGTTCAAGCCAGCAGAGCAGTTTGGTTAAATCCTGATTTTCTTGAGCCAATTGATCTGGAATGTGGAAAAGCTGCTGATAACCAAAGGTGGGGGTTGGTGCTGGGGATGAATTGTTTAGATTTAGTTTTAGTTACAATATAACAGGAATAGAAAGAAGAAAATGTAGATAGAATAAAACCAGGATGTAACAGAAAGAATCCATTGGAGATACTATCTAAAGAATCAACTTTAGGTTGAAATAATCCTCTAAAAAGTGGGCTGTGGAAGGTGGAGAGGCTGCTCTGGCTGCTCTGGCAGTGCATTTATTCCCCATAGTCTGCAGCTATAATGTTCACTGCAACACAAATGGACTGCAGATGTTCAGCAGCCTTTGTGAAATGGCTCAGAGTGTTCCCCCCCTCTTGAACCCCCCCCCCCAAAGCAGGAACTTCTCAAGGCCTGGCAGTGAATATTTTGATTTTTCAGCTCTGTGGCTGAAGCCTTTTCATTTCCCTGGGTTGTTCCACAGCAGACCTGTGACATGGTGATAATCAAAGTGTCCTAATCAGCTTATGTTTGAATCCTGGGGAAGCTCTTCCTCCCTTCCCTCCACTGCTCTAAGTACTTTTTGTACTTTTGAACTTTAGTCTCCCATCTTTCTGCTCTGTCTCCATTAATATCCAAAGATTAAAGGAGGTGGCTTTAAATTAATGCCATTTTTTTCTCCCCCCCAGTCAAACAATCTGCTGAGCTGGGGAGGCTCCTTCCCTGATTTTCCCCACTGCAGACAAATCCTTGGATGTGCAGAGTGGAGAGGATTTATTGTTTGGTTGTTTTTAGCAGGTTGAGTTTGTGTCCAGCAAATGCATTATCAGCTGCTTCTCTCACCCCCAGGGTTCTGCACAATGTCCTTTTTGCTTCAAACCCTTTCTCCCATCTCCCAAAAAACATGAAATCCATCTCTGCCTGTTCAGGTTGCCACATACACCCTCATTTTTTTTCTCCAGTCACTTTAAAAAAATGAGGATTTCATATTCTTGCAATTCCCCTTGATAAGGCCCTGACTGGCCCAAAATATGTGTGTGGGGAAAAGCTTGGGATGCAGTAGCTGAGTGCTGCCTTGGAATTTGGCAAAGCCTCTTGTTTTCCCACTTGTTTTCCTGGTTCTGCCACCAACACTTGAGTAGTTTTACATACATCATTTCATACTTGCCTTGTATCTCCTCCTACTTCCTTTGTTTTCCCTTCTTTCTATTATTCAAAGTATGTGGAGTAGTGATGATACAATGCCCAGCAGAGCAAGGGCCAAGCCTCAGCTGGGTTCTGTGTTTTTATGTAGTTTTTCCTAAAATAAAGTTGGATGGAACAACTTTTGCAACTCAAAATCAAGGGGGAAAAAGTTGTTTTATAAAACCTGACCATTGCACTGAAGTTAAAACAGGTAACAACCAAGAATGGGGGGGACAGAAAGAGGTGCCCATCTCTAGAGTTTGAATTGTTGTCTTTCCCCAAGGGATGTTTTTTTTGCACATGGAATAAATGGAATTCTGCTCCTGTGCTCTGAAGTATCACACCCATTTTTTCTGCAGTTATTCCTGACAGGGAGAGCTGAGATTGTGTGGCTGAAATGATCCACAGATGAGGGATGTCACTCTGTATTTCCAGGAGGATTTGTGTCTGCTGGGAATCCCTAAATAGCTACAAGAATTCAAATTTGGGCTCTTGGAGCAGCTTCCTGTCTGAACAACAGAGACTGAGGCTTTTCAGTCCTCATCTTCTCATAGGGACAAAAAGTTGGAGCCTTTGCATAACTGGAGGGACTGGGGAATATGGATTTGTGCATCAGTCCAGGAATATTGTCCTAAAAAGTTTCCCCCCCCTCTCTCTGCCTGGGTTAGAACTACCAGTGTGTGATTTTTTTTGCAGCTCCTTTGTGCTTTCTGAGTGCATTTCAGAGATTCCTTTGCTCTCCATTGTCTTGCAGGGTGCCATTAGAAAGAGATAATTCTGAGGAGTTTCTGAAACGAGAAGCCAGAGCAACTCAATTAGCAGAGGAAATTGAATCAAGTGCCCAATACAAAGCTCGGGTTGCCTTGGAAAATGATGAAAGGACAGAAGAAGAAAAATACACTGCTGTTCAGAGGAATGCCAATGAAAGAGAAGGCCATGGTGTGAACACTAGGTACTGGAGTGCACTGGGAGGGGTGTTTGTGTTGGAAGTGGGGTTGGAGGTGGTTTTGGTGCTCTTGGAAAGCTGGGCTTTTGCAGGTTGGGAGCTTTGGGTAAACAGTGCTCTGCTGGTTTTGGCACTGCACAGCTCTGCCTGGGCCTGTGTTATCTCTGCAGTGAACAGGCTCCCCCATTTGGGGGGTGAGAGGGCTGAATTCCTGGCAGGTTGCAGGGAAGGGCAGTGGTTTGGGGATGTCATGGGGAATTGGGGGCATTAGAGCAAAACCCTGCAGTGCCTGGGGGCTCATCAAGTGGTCACTATCAAAAGCCAGTTCAGGAGGTGATTGTTGGATCAACATCTGAGAGTATTTAATGCTTTCCTTTGGCTTGATTTGAGAAGGATGGAAAAAAAAAAATCTCAGCAGAGCACTTGGGTCAGGTACTTTTTGGTGGCTCTCTGATAGAAATTTCCTGTGTTTCAGGGAAAATAAATACATTCCACCTGGACAGAGGAACAGGGAGGTCCTGCCCTGGGGAAGTGGAAGACAAAACTCATCAAGGATGGGTGGCCAGTCTGGCTCAGGCCCCCCCATTTCAAGGTCTGGATCCCACACTTCAGAATTCAGCCCTAACTCTGGAGCAGATCAGAGAGTAGTTAATGGAGGCAAGTATCTGACCCCTGAGTGAATTTACATCCTGACAGGGCAGGCAATTCCCTGCTGCTGTTGTGACTGCATTTGCTGTGGGGTTTGGGGTGTGATTCCATAAACCAGGGGAGCATCCATCACTTAACACAGAGGGTTTGAGTTGGCTTTGGGGTTTTTTTGGCCCTGAACTGCCCTGTGCAGGGCAGAAATGTCATTTGTTTGCCTCTCAAACACCTCTTGTCTTAGATGATGGTGCAGAATGTGGCTTTGTGTGCTGGCACTGCCAGGCTCTGTGTGGAGGAGCAGCAGTGCTGACACCCAGGGAGAGGGAGGAAGCTTCCCTTCCTTTCTGGTGCTTGGAGCAGTTCTGTTTCCCTTGGGAGAGAATAAAGCAGACTTGATGATGATGTGGGATGGGAAACAAGAGGATTGTTAGGAAAAAAAAGCATCCAAAGCCTTCCCTCCAAATGGCTGTTTGAGTATTTGCTGGACACATGGGTGAGATCTCTGAGCAGACATCATGGCAGCAACTGGGGTTCCATTGTTGGAGATGGATTTCAGCAGTGGCCTGTCCTGGAGGGCATTAGTTTTTAAAGTTAAAAATGCTCTTCAGTGCAATTGCTGTGAATAAATGAGAAAATGTGTAATAATACTCAAGTGATCCATCTGGGGAGGAAGTCTGAGAAGCATCTCAAGGTAAGTGAGATTTCCTTTTTAAAGACAGAGTCAGCTGGATAAAGGATGGACAACTGAGCCTTGCCCAGACAATGCTAACCTTGACATCTGTCTGTAGTATTTGTGGTTTCTGTCATCCTATTCCTCTGCTGAATCAACACCCCCCACCTAAAACACTCAGAATGGCTTGTAAATTCAATTCCAGTTTGTTTGGGAGCCCATGAGCCCTCTATCCCAGATCCAAACCCCTCATTAATAGCTGAGCTAACTGCTAAAGGCCTAAATGTCAGGCTGCAGACACTGAACACTGCTGTTTTTTGGAAAGAGCACAGTTCCCAGCTGGGTGTTGCTCCCCATTTGGTTGGACAGCAGCACTTTGTGGAGTGACACTGTTTGTGACCAGCTGTTTGAGAACCTCTGGTAGCTGTGAAGGAGCTTGTTGAGTGCTGGTGCTGTAGAGCATTGATATGCCAGGCTAACAGATCAAACTTTACTGTCTATTCCTTAGTAGTATTTGTAGATCCTAATTAACCCTTTGGGGAGCTCACACCACCCCCCCCACCCCTCCCTCCAAAAATTGGCCCCGCACTGCTCCAAACAACCCCCTCTCTCACTGCCCCCCATTTTCTACAACCAATCCCCAAAGGGTTAAACATGCAAAATCATTTTGTCATATTTTT
>VYZS01071958.1:4436-42327 GCA_013400695.1 Neodrepanis coruscans
CAAGATTAAAAGCTGAGATCTCTATTCTGTGCATGGAAAAAATGTCTAGATATCTTCTTGGAAGGTCTGGTTAAAACTACAGTATATACTGAAGTAATAGAAAAATAATCTTGTTTTGCAGTTTGTCCTTTTCAGCTACATATTCCTTACACGATTGCTGAAATGCTGAATAATTTAGTACTTCATTTTTGCTAAATCCTCCGATGGGGCACTGTGTCTAAGTAGCCAGACTGATTGATTATCATCTCAGCAATGTCTTTAAAACAAAAAATCTTTGAAGATATTTTATTTATTAGAGCTGAAATGTAATATTTTCTTGTCAGCTTTTATATTCTAAAAGTGTCTCTTCTTGATCTTCTATTTCCATAGCTTTTGGCTATTGTGTCGCTCCATATTTTAGCGAGTTTAAATGATTTTTAACTCTTTAACTTTTCCCAACATGTTTACTAAAAGAGCACGGNATGCCGGAAGTTGAGCTGCTTATCCTCTTTGTAAACTTCTTTTGGATTTTAACAAGGAATAAGATTTCAGAAAAGTGAGAGTGGACAAAGTTTGTGCCTAATATAATGGCTGCAATGATGACATGAAGTGGTATTTTCATATGGAGGTTAGATAAAAAGACCAGACTTAATTTTTCTTCTTATTCAGTACCAACACCTCTACCTAGCTATGCAGGAGAACACAAGGCAATTTACTGTAGCTTAAGATACCAGTTAGGTTTAATTTCATTTTGATTCTTTCTCTTTCATCATCTGCTTTGCCATTTGGTTTTTATATGTTGCAGGGACATAGTTGAGTAGTCAGCTAATGCCTGTGGCTGCTGTGTGCACCCGCTCTCTGTAATGGGATATTCTGGGACCATTTACTAAAAGCAGCAATCGGATGAGAACCTGATGTCCTCCCTCAAGACTGCTTGTGATCTGGTGGCCACAGTTCAAGATCAAGGCATTTCCTTGATAGTGCTTTGTCCAACCCACACGTTATTTTACCCATCAGTTTGTCATGCTCCTGGGAACTTCTTATTCTGAGCTCTTTTTTTTTAATGGGATGTTTCAAGTTCATTGAGTCAGTGGGTCATCATTGTAGACTGAGTTTTTGAATAAGTTAGAATGCAAGGGCATGGGTAACTCACGTTTTCAGCTTGCATTGATTTCAGACAGTCCATTGAGACTGAGTGGTAACTTCTACACAATGCTAAAAAAAAAAATACTGAGTAAATGCACATCCCTCAATTTCACAGCTAATTAAAATTGTTATAAAGTACTTAACAAGGAGCATTACATCTAACTTTAATTTGATTTCTCTCACCAGTTGGCATCTAGGGCATTATACAGACACGATATGAATTGGGGTTCACCCTTCTAAGCAGGGTTCTGTGAAGGTGCTATTGTCTCAGAGAACCAGAGCTACAGAGGGTGAGTCAGTGTTGTCTTCATCAGGACTGCCTACACAGTCCCAGGGGAGGACATCTGATTACAGAATCTCTCTGGCAGAGTGGCCTGAGGAGCTCTGCTCATTTAAAAACAGAAACAAACAAAAACCAACACACCACCAAATAAACAAAAAAACCTCCACAGAAACCAAAGCAAGGAATGGCCTTTCTGGAACTGCCACCTGGTTTTGTAGCAGCGCTGACAGAGTTAATGATTTATGGTCTTTAAGCCAGTTTTCTGCTGCGGTTTTCCACACTTCAAATAAGGGAAGATTCCTGGAGGATGCTGCTGCTGTCTTCTGGACAATCCTTCTAGCCAGGTGATATTTAAACACAGGGCCATTAGTGTATTGCATGATCAGATGCACATTCCTCTCTGTTTAATCTTTGAGCTTGCGAGACCTTTTACTAAAGGTCACAAAGTGTTAATCTAGATGTGACTAACCAGTTCACAAAGGTTTGAACAACAGGCAATCTTGTCTTGGTCAGTATTTGTATAATGCCTGGAACAGCTAGATCTCTTGTACCCTGTATTACCACCAAAAGAAAAATCAAAATAATGAATCAGCATTTAAAATCCTATGCAGTTGCAAATGTTTCTGCTCAGATCTTTGTTGTCCTGGTATGGCAGACTTTGGACAGAAAATAAGCTGCACTGTAAATTAAGAGGTGTATGTGTGTTCTGGTTTTGGTCAGAAATCTGTGCTGAAGCTCAAGATCCCCTATCTTCATTTTGAGATGGTGAAAAGTGGGTGGGACAAAAGGTCCTGCAGGTCTAAACCCCCTTCTGGCCAAAGCCAGGATTCAAAAAAAAAATTACATATACACGCACACGTATATAGGTATAGGTACATATTTATCTTCCTCCCTACTGTATGATTCCTTCCATCTTTACTGGGTATAGAAACAGTAATTGTAATCTTCTGGCAATAGCCACATTTCATCTACAATTTATACTCTGTTCTAAAAATGAGGGAAAGGAACAACCAAGTTCAGGATTGCTCCAGCTTGACACTAAGGATTTTTGGCCACCTCATTCCTAATGTGGTTTGTCATGACCAGCACTGAATGGCAGATCTAACAAGCAGGTGCCAGCTGAGATTTCTAGTTGCAATTTAGTATCATATCCCTACTTGGGTGGCAGCCCTTTGAAAGCCATAAAGACTTTCCTGCATTTGCAGCTATCTTCAGATGGGTTGAAGGAGTCCTAACAGTCCTTCTCAGCTCATGGGTCTCTCTTAGAAGCCTTGAAATTTAATTATGTCTTTATTTGAAAAATCTGTTGTGAAAAAATACTCTCTCACCATATAAAGCTGTATAAGTCTGCATAGTGAGTGCAGTATGTCTTCATATCTGGTTGGCACTAGAGTTTTCTTTGAGAGAAGAGGACTGCTCTTCTGGCTAGGTACATGTGTCCTACCTTTTTCCTTCATCTGCTTAAACATGGTAGGTAGACAGGTTTTAATGTCTACATTCAAAAGTGGCTGAGAGTGTGAAGGGATTGGGAGTTGAGTACATCTGTCTTCTTCCTTCCTCTCCATTTATCTCTTCAAGCACTGATGCCATTGGGTAAAGGCTTCTCCACTTTGAGTGAGCATGGACCATTGGCTGCGACAGAGACAGAGCTTGTCAAGAAATTACAAGCCAGGTTTCCAAAACTGCTTTCCGCTTCTGACAAAATAAAAGATTCCCTGGGTTCAGGCTGTCACACTTTGTCTTAAACCTTCGTGCTCCACCACAGCATTACAAAATGTAATGCTTCACCTGCATTCAAATACTTTCTCATGTGCTTTCTCACTTATCTCAGTGGTAGATTGTAGAGATTTTATACAAATACTGAGTAATCTCTGGCACTGGATGTTTGGTAACTCCTCTGTTCCTTTTTGGTTTAAAGTTTATGCTGATTTTGTCATTCCTTCATTGTTCCCTTCTTTTATTATGTTCTTTTATTCCAGAGATAAACTAGCCTTTCTTGAAGACAGAGTTAATATTAGGTGAGACACAATCATGCGGTGCAGTTAGCAATTACTTAAAATGGGCTGGATCTCCTAGAGATTACTTTGTTCTCTACAAATTTATTTTGCAGACAATTTATTATACTGAATTCTTGGATAATAAATTTGTGAAACATTTTCAGCATCACCCTGAGGCACTAGCAGAAATTGACTCCTCACTGACCACGTATGATAAATAATTAAAATGGGTAGGATCTTGCACAGATCCTGCACACTCTAAAGGCCTGCTCAGTTTCTAGCTTCTTTGAGGGGAAAAAGGGGACCATGAAAATGAGGAGAACTGCACTGGAGAATTTGAGCGTTGTCATCATGGTGCACTGTTAGAGTCATGGAATATGGAGGTTAAACAGAGGATACCTGAAAAATAACTTGGAGTAGCTGTGTAAGCTTTGCTAATGTTTCCCTTTCTGTGTTACTAGTCATTGTACACCTCCTGCTAGCCAGGCCATGACCTTGGGATTATTCTTTATACGATGAGTATATTTAGAGTGAAATTTTGTGTCTTATAACTTTAACCATAGCGTACGTTATTAAAAATTAATTTAATGGTCCTCTAGGATCTAACTCTGGAGGTAGCAAACAAGCATCTCAGTTATGTATGGTCTTCAATTATTCATTAAGAACTATGGGGAGATTTTCTAGAACATATCTCTAGCAAAGCTCAGAGCCATTCTAATGGTGACAGCAAAGCTCTGCTGCTTAGTTTAACAAAAATGGACATGATTTTCCTGTTGGATTTCTCTGTTTGAACTGTGTAATATTTTATCACATTTAAGTTTATTACAAACATAACTTGGTACAACAAAAATCCTGGTGATGAGGCTAATGCATCATCTAATTTTGAGTGGACATTTTGCCAACAAGAATTTTTAATATATCATTCTGTGTGTGAGCATAATAAATAGTTTAACACATACAGAGCATCATTATGGATAATTTTCTTGTACACTGAAGCAGTTTGCACTCCCAGTTACATTTCTTCTATCTTCAGTGTTATTTTGGTTTGGACTTTGTGTGGTTGCTGATTCTTTTTTGTGAAAGAAAAGCTGTTTTCCTCAAATTCTGCCAGTGCTGCATCCTTGCTGTGGGAAGGGTCTCATTACTCCTTGTACACCACATGTACAGTCGTATAAATGTACAAGGGTCTATGGGAAGAATGCATCTGGAAAAAATGTCAACAGCTTGAGAGCCAGAGCTGATTTCAGGGTGTTAAAATAGTGTGACCTCTTGTCTCAATGCTTGTTCCAGTATTTTGTTTCTTTTTTTGTTGTTTTATTTTCTTATACATATACTCTCAGACATAAGTAAACTTTAAGAAGTGTATTAACTGTTGCAGAACTAATATTCCAGTGGAGAATTGCACCAGAATTACTATAAGCTAAATGTACACTTACGATGCTATCATTTTTGTGCTGACAAGCCCTTGTGTAGCTTCAGAGAAGTTTCTTCTCATTTACACCATAGCTAATGTTTTAAAATATTTCCCCTTTCTTGAAGGATTGCACTGGAGTTCAGTATTTTTGTAACCCCTGTTGGATGCTTTGCATCCAAAAATCACTGTTCAAACAGTAGTGCACCAAATGTCCTGGATTTCTTTATAGATTTTTAGTTCCTGCTATGAACAGATCAAATGTACAGATTTTGTGATTTTTTTTTCCTTAACAACTTTTCTTGAAAGGTAGAGCTTGTTTTGTTGTGTAATTTTACTGTCCTAACAGCAGGGCAGAGCACAGGAGGAGATATGAAGGGAGAAGATAGATCGGTACATTCTTCAGCACAATTATAATTGAGCTACAACAAAAGTAATGTGACTTTTCCCTTCCACTATAAGAAGGTTCTGAAGAAAATACTGTGCCACAGACTTCACACTGAAAAACTCCCTCTGTGAAGACAGGTGCTGGTGTTGGGAACCTTGACAGTCACCTGACTCTGTTTTCATAGTGCAGATACATAGCTTTCCTGTAGAATTCCTCTTGGAGAAAGGTCCTGGCCACTCCCATTCCCAGTGATGAGCTGCTTCCTTTAAGTTCTACTTAGGTGAACATCTAGGCCAATCCCTACGTATACATTTCATTTCCAGACCTTCCACTTCTTGAAAAGCTGGATCCTCTGCTAAATTTCTGGCAAACAAAAGATGAGTGATGGCATTATGTGATACAGCAGCTCAGAACAGTCCCTAGCATTTGAAGGGAAAGATCAAGAAAGCAAAGGTATTTCCAGAGGTTTCTGACCATCCTTTGTGAGCTCTGGGGAGAAACAGCACTGGGTCCCGTGTCGTACCTACAGTGGAGACCAGGTACAGATCAGAGTCTGCCTGCAAGACTTGCAGAGACCTGAGTGAAAGGAAAGTGTTTCAGTTGCCCTTACCACAGTTTGCAGGTTCCCTTCAGACAGCCTGGCTGTGAGGGACAGTGCTGTGTGCTCATCACATTGGTCATCAGCCATTAGAATGCTACATCTGATGTTGCATCTGCTGCTGCTGTGGACCAAAGGCCAGCAATGCCTGGGGAGCACAGGGACCTGCACTCAGCAAGTGTGCCTTGGTGAGGTGGGGGGCTGGATGGTTCAAAACCTCTCACCCAGAGCTGGGACTCCCCACATGGGGGAAAACACTCTGCAGGTAGCCCTGATAGGAGAGCTGGAGACTCCCTGGATATTGGGCAAGAAACACAGAGGGCAGGGAGAGCAGCATGGCTGTCAGCAGGAGGACTCCAGGTGGCAGCTCTGCACCATACTGTGTGAGCAGGAGAGCTGTGGTGAAGCTGGGGGCTGTGGAGAAGTACCAGGGATGCCGATCCCTTGTCAGGGTGATGCAGGACATGTCGGGTGGCTGGAATACTCCTGCTCATCTGCTTGTAAAAAACGAGTCAGTCTCCTGGAAATGCTGCTTATAATGTAAATGCTTAGGTTTGGTACAGGATGACTAGGAGAATTGTGGTCATCCTGGTATGTAGGGATCGCATGTAAAAAGACCACACAATCCACACCAGCCTTAAACTGCCCCAAGCTCTACGGACAGGGCTGGACCTGGAGCAGAGGTGGGTGATCAGACTTGTCCCATTTACTCACACTTTGTCTCCACAGGTTTGCCTTATCTCCAGGCCTTACAGATTGCTTTTCCTCCCAGAGTAAGGGCAGTGATAGTCAGCAAGCAGCATCCTTAAGGTGCTGCCTGCGGAGAACGAAAGTGTTTCAAAGGAAGTGTGCTGTTACAGTGTGCCACAGAGACTCCACCATGGCCTGCCCACTGCCCATTGGGGACCTCTCAGGATGGGCTCAATACCCACCTCTCCATCATTGCCGTGTGCTGCCCTTCTTCAATGAGAAGCGGCAGCTCCTTTATGCTTGCTAAGGCACAGCACTGTGCTCTCAACAACTCCATGCACTGTCACTGCCATTTTTTCCCCACAGGAGTATGGCCATGCCCCTCAGCTGCAGTCCCTTCAGTTCCAGTGAAAGATGTGCTACTTAGGGCTCTGTCAGTAAAGTAAAATTAATTACATTCTGTCTTTTTTTATGGCACTTTCAAAGACAGAGATATACAGGTTATTGTGTATCTTCGGAGTTGCATTCAGTCTGTCTGTTGGGTGAACTCTTTTGGTCTTCTTTTTAATACAAAATAGAAAATTTCTATTTTTAACTTATCTATTTTAAAGATAAGTCTACTGTGAAGTGTGGTGTAATTCAGATTGAATCTCTCAAATGTTTTAACAAAGGAGAGTGGGGCGTATGGGACCTGGAGCTCTGTCCTGCCAGAGGAGCAGCCCTGCCAGCTCGATGAAAGATATTCCACTGGGGGATTTCTGACACATGCTGCCCCTACATCTCTGGTATTTATTATAGAGGGAAAGGAAGACAAAAGCTCAAGGGAAAACAAAAATCTAGGTCTGCCTCAGGTTATTATAAACAGAGAACTGATAGGCAGGCTCAATTGCCTGTTGCTAAGCAGCCAAGAGAATTGGTTGACCATACCCTGGGCCTTTTAAAGAAAAAACACAAAGCCAAAAGCTCTGTGTGTGTGTGTGTGTGTGTTTGTATGTGTATATGTGTTTGGTATACCAAATAATGCGTAAATATCATATTGGCATACAGACTCCAAGTAGGTTTTTTTTGTTGAACATGTTTGTGAGATGCTGCTGCATGAGTGATGTGAAAGAAGTCAGGCCTTGTGTGGGTAGGATAACCTTTGCTCTAATATAAAAAGAGAGAGAGATTCTGCCATATCAGCAAGACCAAGAAGCACTTTCTTGGTGCTTCCCCTTGGAACAGTCCCTGGAAGGCATGAGACCCTTCTGAAAAGCTGAATGTTGCTGGTTACAGGAAACAATATCCAGGGACCAAGTCTCCCTGCTCTCCCAGTCACTGTCACCAAAGTGGCCTTAAGCATTATTTTTTTCCAAATGTCAATGTATAAAACAGAACAAAGTACTGGAGAGCTCCCCGATCTTACTCTCATGATTCCTGGCCCCAGTTGCTTTTGGCCAGAGCTGTGGGAAAGACAGAATGCAAAACTTACACTGATTGAAGTAATATCCACTCACCAGATCCCAGGGATGGAAGGGAGACCCCAGCCCCTCCTGCAGACACCCTCTACACTGACAGGTCCTGCTCAGCTCCTGGCCTTGCCCCTTTGCACTCCTGGAAGTTGGGTAGCTGGAGTGGGAGAAAAACAATGTCTACCTGGCAAAACAGTCTACCAGAAGGTTATGGGGTTTTTTTGTTATTTTCTTATTGCTCAGATAACCTAAAATGGTAAAATAAAATAGACACTATGCTTGGTGAAGGGAGTGTTGTCTTAGGAGACAGCCATGATTATTTCACCCCCTTTTCCTTGTTTCTTCAAGTGTAATTTTGCCTATCTCAAATAGAAAAACCCAGAGCCTACATTGGTTTACAGTAATCAGTCTCAAATTGGTAATTTCTGTTTTTCTGCCTCTGACACCCCCAAGTCCCTCCTCCACTCTGGTACCTCGCCAGCAGCCCCTCACTCACCAACAGTGTCCACAGGGTTGTCTCAGTTCAGAACAGGCACATCTGCAGCAGCCACACTCCTTTACACCAAACCTGTCTTCCCCTACCACCCAGAGTGAATCCTCTCGGAAGCTGCTCACTGCCAAGCATCAATCCGTGTCCAAACCAGCTGCAGCATATGCTCCTCCTCCGGACGGGGCGGACTTCGTTCTGCAGGCGATTTGGGGTGGTGAGGGCACCTGGTACCAAACCCAGCCGGTGGCTCGGAGGGTGTGTGGGCACATGGGGCCATTGCTGCAATGTGCAAACAGGGACAGGCACACAGGAGGGAATACAGCGGAGCTGCGCCTTCGGGCAGGGTCAGGCCAACCCTGCCCCCCTCCTTCCCCAAGCACGGGCCTAAAAATAGATGTAATCAGGTTTCAAAAAGGAAAAGAAATGAAAAGGTCAAGTGTCATGACCTTAGACATGCTCTGAGGCCGCTTTTCTCCTCGCGTAGCTCGCCCTCGCTGGGCCTCCCGACGGCGTTTCCGGACCAGAAGCAGCCAGGGTGTGCGCCCCGGGCATGGCCATCAAATGTGGCCTCTGATCGGGGGGCTCTTCCTTTTTATCCCTCCCTACCCACCTTCCTGTGCCTGCAAACTGGCTCCTTCCTTGCCTGAGGAAAAGCACCAGTGGGTGCCTAGGGCTCCATGCTCCATGCCTAGGGCTCTTTGCTGCAGTTGCTTCACAGGGACAACCCATCTCCACTGGGGCTCCTGTCAGAGCCACATTGATTTTGGGATGCTTAAGGCCCACTCTGTACCAAGTGGATGCGGGGAGGCACCCAGAGTTTTCCTTTCATGAGCCCACAAGTGTTGAGTTTCTGTGGCTGACCCACAAGGCAGCACTGCTCCATCTGATTTTGTTCAAATTGTAAAAGAATGATGCAGCTCATTTCATACTGGGAACTCAGGACCTGGAGCGGAGAAGGCAGAGGATATCATGTCTTTGCATGATATCCTCTCATTTTTCCCAACTGGTGAGAAATCCTTCCATATGCCTTTGTTTTTCCCCTGCTCAAATAACATCTGAACATATTAGGTAATTTTTTAGTGCAGTTACAAGTCAGGACTCATGGTTTGCCTTCTCTTTCCTTTTGGTGCACTGAGGAGCAGAGTCCACCCTCCGTGTCCAACCAAAGTGCCCCATAGACCATCCTCTCCTCCTCCAGACTGCCCTGGCAGTCTGCACTTATGAATGTTGCAGCAATCACTATATTTTGTTGTTCATCAGCGTGCATGGGGCTATCACAGTAACAAAAGCCTTTCCTGTGTTTTCCATTTGCAGAATTTTATATTTCCTACTGGGAGCATTTTATTCAATGGTTTGATTTTTATTGCATCAGGAAAATGTGATAGTACAGCAAAACCAATCCTTGGGTGCTTTCAGCTCAGAGACTCCAGGGGCAGACAAAATCTGCACTGTGTCCTGGCCAGTGTCTGCAGATGCAGGAGCTGGTGAAGCACAAATGCTGCAAGCAAAACAAAGCTCCAATAACACATTTATTCTGCAGAGGGGAGAGGGGGATGTCTGGGTTTCTGAGGATGTCATGCAGTTGCTCCCTCCTCTCCAGGGTTGGAGGCAAGAGGGCAAAAAAAAAAAAGACATATTAAGTAAAACCATGTAATTTCTGAGGTGTGGATGGTTATTCTAACTGCCTGAAGTATTCATCAATGTAGCACCCTGCATTTAGTGTTTTGCTGTCCCCTCGCTTTGTCCCTGTCCCCTGCTTTTATCTTATAAAGCTCTCACTTCCAAATTCCCAGTGCTTCCTTCTAGCTTGCCTGTACATCAGCCCTCCTCCTGCATCCTGCATCCCTGAGATCCTTCCTTATAAAGCACAGCAGAGCATTCCAAAGGCAGTAATCTCTATACCAGTCTACCCAACCTTGCCTGAAATAACCGTGGCACACAGAGAGGTGGTGGTGATCATAGATAACAGAGGTGTTTTCCAGAAGTAGCTGTGTGCACACACTTTGCACAAGCTGTCCTGCCATCAGCTAATGTCCTGGACAGATGCATGGGGGTGTTGTCAAATTTCCCCTTTTCCTTGCTCCTGCCAGGGCTCAGCTCCCTGCACAAACTCCCTTCACTCTCAGTGAAACCATGGCTCCACTTTTGCATCCTACACAGTTGTTGCCATCCTCTCCTGCCATTCCGCTAAAGCTGAAGGAAGTGCTGCGTAAATTTATTATAAAAGTAAGTACATAAAAGTTATCTCATATAAGAAGAGGCAGTAGAAAATAAGAGTTAAAAACAGTGCAGAAGCTGACAAGTTAGAAGTGAATTTGTGGCTGATGAGCACGGGAATGTTTTTTTCTGCTTTTCAACTAAATTTTTTATTATATTGATGAAATAGATCAAGAGATCAATAAATAAATCAATAGATCAATATAAATATAGTGTTTTATGTATTAACAATATAGTGGATGATTTTTTAAAATCCATAATGTTAATATTAGAAAATCACTTTGAAAGAGTATGTTCAGAATAATACTCCTTTTAATTTGCATCAGAAGAAATATTTACTAACCAGGCATATTCTCTGCTTTAAAATGTTCATTGTTCCTGCATTTTTCTGCTTCTGTACATGGTAAATCTATTCTAGGCACATGGTTCCCTCTGTAATGATGTGTGGAAAACCTGGTGCATGTCATTTTACTGGTTATTTGCTTTATCTGCAATACCAGGATCTGCCATCCAAGGTGGGACTTTCCTTGGGATCCTTAAAAAACTTGAGCTCAGCAAATAAATCAAAGAGCTACTTTAAAAAAAATAAAAATATTAAAACTGAGTCCTCACAATAGGAAGTTTCCTTATCCCAGATGGGATCTCATGCAAACTGATGAAGGAGACTGCCTTGGCCTGGGCAGTGGTGCCAAGTGGCACCTGAAGACACCAGGTGTTGCATGAGCTCTTGTCACACTCGTGGTTGAGCACAAGTAAGTTCATGGCCATTAGTGTCTTCAAACCTGAAAGGTCTCTCCAGGCAGCAGGTACTCCTGCTCACAGTCCAAAAGGGTGCGTATGGGCCACCATCTCCAAAACATTGTACATGGCCCAGTGAAGGAAAGGCGAGGCAGTGCTACAAGACCACAGGTTAAATGCACTCGCACCATCCTGACCTGCATTTTGTAATATGGGATCTATTGATTTTTTTTTTATTCTTCATACTAATTAATTCTTGATAAAACTACAGATGCCAATGCACCTCCCCCTCGCTCTCCTGGATCTATCTCTGGGACTTCAGAATTAAAAGGACTCAGTGCCAGACCACATGCAGCCCCAGGGAAGGATGTGGGGGCTCAGGGGGTGCCACTCCTGTGGAACTCACACAAACCATGCCTCAGCTGATGGGGACACCATCAGCCAAGATCCCTGTGGGCTCCCGGGACCCTCCAGAGACAGCAACACCCCAAAGGTTTTGACGACTGGTTTTATGGGCTTGAGCACTGTATGTTCCGGTTTAGCATACCCTGTCATAGCAGCCCCATGCTGCTGGTAAGCAAGTAACGCTATTTTGGGGACTGAAACCTTGCTCTTATCAAGCTGGGAGGCTGTCACAGGCTCACTCTTCCCACTGGAGTTAGGAGTGGTCATCTGCCAAACTGTCATTGGACACATGACTACTGAAGTTTGTGGGACTGTGTCAGCACTGGGAGTCATAGGATTACCTCGTGTCCAGTCCAAAAAAATATCTGTACATTTTTATGAGTACTGACTGCAACTTCTCTTGGAAGTTGATGAAAACTTTTCCCAAAAGCTGACTTGCCTGTGCAAAGAAAACTTACTTGTACATCCATCTTCGCTGAGCATCTTCAGCAGCTTAAACAGGGTCACCAAGCCAAGCCAAGGAGGATAGACCCAAATCTTGTGATGTGTAGTGGGACCTCTCCAAGCAGATGAGAGTTGTGCTGGTGAGCTAAGTTCTGGATGTTTTTCTGAAGGTTTTCTCCAAACCATTGGTTAACCTTAATTATTTACCCACAGCAGCATCATTGCAGAATACATGGCAGGGGAAAAAGAATACATGGCAGGGGAACAAGAATACATGGCAGGGGAACAAGAACACGGGCAGTGTGCAGTGAATTGGGTTCTGGTACATGAAGCACATGCCTACAGCATGATTCAATGTAAAACATGTATCAGGGCCTCTGACACATTCAACAGAAGCCCAACCTGTTTGTGCCACATATGCTTCAGATTTCTGCTCTGATTGGCACAACTACACATAGACAGGATCTGTGGCCTGAGCTATGAATTGTCGCACAGTAGCTCAGCTCAGGATCTGTAGCATGAGATTGTCCCACCTGCTCGTAGTCGTCCTATGAGAAGTGTGTGCTGGAAGTGAAATCTTCCTAAGAGAAGCCTGGCTTAGACAAGACTGAAAATACTGAGCAGTAAATCACACTGGCTCAAAGAGAATTGGGCTTTCTTCAAAACATATCTTGTGAAGAACAGTGATTCCTCATGGCATTTTTGCATTAACTCCTTAAGCTCCATCAGCTTCCCAAAGTGCGAGTTTTGCTCCAGCTATCCTTGAGAAACTTCATATACCAGCAGCCAAGTTGTGCTGCACAGGGCATGGCTTTTGCTGTGGCAGATGGAGTTCAATTACTTGATGTATTACAACCATGATTTTCAGCCTCCTGCTGCCTCACACCTTGCTCAGGAGGAGGGTCAGCAATCACTAGCCTGCTTGTAGTTTCCCTACTGAACTGTTTGCACTTGTACAGCAGCTAATGAAAAGCAAACCCCTGGGCCCAGAGGTTTGTTTTCCAAGTTTTCCAAGTTTCCAAGTCTACAAAGAGCAGTCACCAGTTGGATTCCTCCTGACTTGTCAATTATGCTGCTAATCCCTCTATGAGAGGACAGCACTGGTATCCTCAGACCACAAGACAGTGGAGGAACTTGCTCTTTTGAGATATAATTCCTCAGGACCTGGCACCTTTGCTAGAATTGAGAGCCAAAGCAGGGTCATCATGCTCTGGCTTTTTGACATGGACACATTTGTAATAAACTATTGCCTCCAAGGTGTGTTCAATCCAGCAAGACAGACCTGACATGTTTTAACAAAAGCTTTTTAATTACCCTTTGGTAAATACTGATGAATTATCAGGAGGAAAATTCAACTGAGCATTCTCAGAAGGCGAAGAGCAGCTCCCAAGGAGAGTGACAGACCAGTCTTGCTGAGCCTTGCATCATGAGCTGTCCAAAGTCAACTGGGGTTAAATAATGAACACTACATAGCAGAAAGTAAAAGAATTATGACAGTGGGTTGGATCCAGTGTGTCTCCTCATCCCAAATCTCCCTTTAGCAACAACGAGTAGCAAACGTTAAAGGAAAGATGAGAAACTGGGTAAATGCAAAGTGATCTCCTTATACCTCCTCCTGGTTTTCAGCACACAGTGGTTTTGGCAAATCTCTAAGTCCCATGGAAAAATCATAAATGAGATATCTTTTAATTCTTATTTCTGTCATTCATGACTATGGGATTTTTTTCCTGAACCCACATGAGCTCATTCAACCCCTGAGGTGGCTTTTCAGAGAGACAGTGTTATTGCAATAGCCTCATCTTCTCTGTGGTTTTCCACGTGACTGCAGCCTGCCAGGCTGTCTAAATCCTGCCAGGAAGCCTACCAACACCACTCAACAAGTCATGTCAACTCCAGTTTCCCATTAGTTACATTAATGGTTGCAGCTCTGAACACAGAGATAGTGGGGTGTTCCCCTCTGCGGTGCGAGAGCAAGGCCACAGTATTGGTTTGCTCGGTCCTTCAGGATTTAAAGGACATTAAAGTCTGCTGGGATGGCCAGAGATTTCTCTTCAGTTTGGTGGAATATCCATAAGGTTTTGTGGAGGAAGGGAATGCCTGAAAACACAGGGGAGAACGTTTTGTCTGTGCAGGGGGCTCTACCCATGTTCTGGTGGAAAAGGTTTGAATAAGGCAGAGGGGAGAGGAGCCCTTTGCAAAATGCTCCATTTTGCAGGCTTTACACAGCAGAGAACAGGGTAGGTTAGAAGTTGTAACCTCAACAGCTCCCATCCCTGTGCTATCAGGGCACCTCAGGGCTGTGGATCAGGGAGAGGACATGGCCACCCCGAGGAGCAATCCAGGCTGTAACCCACACCGGAGACCGCCTGTTTCCATGGGCTGAGCTGGCGGTAGGAGAAAAAGAGAAAACCTAGGGCAGCCTAATCCAGCATTAAAGTCCTCACTAATTCTCTCCTTCCTGAGGACACCTGAGCCATGGGGCTGGTGCGTGGGGGCCGGAGGCTGCTGTCCCAGTTGGCTTGAGCAGCTGCAACCATCTGCAGTACTTGTCCCTGGGAAGGTATAGTTTCTGCAGGATGGGCACCACAGGGTTGGATTTCTCCTCCTCAGGAATCACCACTCTCATGGGAAGAGAGGGATGCAGCTTTCTGGAGAAAAAGAGCTGGAATATGTTGCATAAATATCCCTAGTGCCAGGTGGGAGATGCTAAATTTCAGTGTCTGTCCAGCAGTGTTGCTTGGCAGAAGGGAGACGTGGTCACATGGAGCAGAGCTCTCCCCTTACCCTGGTAATCTGACATGCTGGGAGCCAGAAGAAACATGGGACTGTATTGGAAACTCTGAAGAGGGTGGGCACGCCCTTTTGTAAGCAGTTCACGTAAAGATTTTATCCCCAGTTGCTGTCAACAAGGAGAATTGTTGAATCTGTGAAAAGGTGAGATGAAAAAACTCAAGGTGGTTCTTAAATGTATGCTTTATAAAGCAGCAAAGTTCTGTGAATTGTGGCTTTGCAGATTTGCATCTTCACAATATGGTGATGCACACACACAAACCCAAACCAACAGTAATATAAACTCACCTGAAAAAAAAATCAGACCAATGCAAAACCTAAAAAGTAGAAAATATACAAGGACAAGAAGCTTTGCATTTTCCTGTCAACTGAAGCTGAAGCAACTTTCAAAATGCACAAAAAAGATATAAAAATAACACCAAATTATTAGGTCATCCATTAACAAATGACGCTTACTTTTAAAATAAAAAGATCAACACTAGATTGTTAAAATCCTTGCTATGTTATTTAAGCATACCATAGACTGTGGTGAGTATACATATCTATATCCTTCATTGACTTTGCTTTCTACCCATCACACTGATTTTTTTACTCCTTATTTTTATTTTCTGTTGCTTGGAGAATAAACTCAGCCCAAAGACCAGAGAAGCTTTCTGTCTCTTCCACCCTTACACAAAGAGGCTGGATCGGTCTTCATCAGTGCATGAACATCCATCTAAGGGTTCTCATCAGTTCAAGGGGCAGGGGCTGAGATCCAGAGTGGAGGATACTTGTGTAGGACAAGAAAGGAAAGAAGGGCATGGATGGGAGTGATTCCCACAAGTTACAGTACTGGCTCAATTGCAGGATTGCTGAGTGCTCTCCAGAGGGGTCCCAGGCCAACTCTTGGGCCACAGACCCACACCCATAAAACTGGAATAATGTTTTCAAAGCTTATATGGCATTCAGGAAGGTCGTGACAATGAATGGTCATGAAAATCTCCACCATGGAAGAGTTGTGACCCTTATAAGGGCTGCTGTCTCTCTCTTGAGAGAAAAGGCTTAATTTAAATCAGCTGTCCCCACTGGTACTAAAACTGTTATAATTGTTCGTCTTTTGGCTGTCTTGGTGCGATCATTGTCCTTTTAGAACTAAAACAGCATTTTTAAAGATTTAAACTGAAATCAGCCTTTGCACCTCAGCCAGATTCCTTGAAAATAGGAATTGGAACTTGGTTTTGATTTTCTTCTCACAATTCGGGCCACAACTCAGCTTGAAAATCTAAATACCAACCATTGGCATTCAAATAAAAATGATTCTACAGTCCGAGAAAAAATGGTACCATTATTTGGAAGCCATGGTACAAACTGCTGGCTACTCTCCTTTAGAGTGATAAAACACAGATAGCTTCAGTGAAGAAGTAAAATTAGTGCCTGAGTTTCCTACCCCTGACTGCTTTTCCAGACTGCAGTTTAATTCAGATGTTTATGTGAAGATGCCCTATTGGGATAAGGTAGTGAATCTATTCAGTGTTGCAGAGATGAATGCCTTTATTCTTCCTGAAATAAAAATGGTGTCACGGGATCTTTCATGCCTCCCCACAGACAGAAGCTTGATTTAAGATACTGTCTGAGGGATCACATCACTAGAAGCACATATTACTTCCCAGCTTAGTGCTAGGGTGTTGACAGAAAGCAATAAAGTGTCCTCAGCCATGACGTGCAGTTGAACATTGTGTTCCGAAGTGCAGCTCAGCACCCAGCACCTGTACCACAGCAAGGGACAGCCAGGCTCTTCAGTCCCTGGACCATGATGGCAGATTTTCACTCCTTCACTGGAGATATTTTTCTATGTGAATAGGTATAAGTATGGCTTTGTAAAGAGCTAATGAACTTGAAACATCTCCACTGCAGCATTTACTCAGCTCGGCTTTTGACAGTGTAATTTATTTTTCCCTGTCCACACTGCTATTTTCAGACATGGTTAGTACAAGTATTTCAAGTGTAAAGATCCTTGCTAAGCAGAAACTTACCCATAATTTATCTATTATTTAAACCACCCCTTGAAATGTGTTTGGTTAACAGTGTCAGTGACCTCCAGTTGACATCACTGGACATCATGAAGCCCCACCACGCCCCTCAGGAGGGTTGCAACCTGGGCCACCAGGAAAAAAAGGTGGCTGCTTCTGCCATCAGCTGGGAAAAATAGAGCAGCAGGTACCATCATGCCTTTATCCACCTGCCACTGCAGGACCATCAGTCCAAGCCCCCTGACCCAGCTATGAGATACAAAATATCCGTGAGTCATTTGTTTTGCCATGGTCCCCACAGAATTTCTCAATGTGAGGAAAGCAGAGAAGCCTTTTGTGATTAAGGAGAATGCAATAGAGGTAGTGTGTGGAGGAGCAAGGCTTCACTGGCTGGAGTGGGATTGCCCTGAGGAGAGCAGGTATGTGATGGGCATACAGATGATGCCCAAAGGTGGAGGACAACCCACATGTGGCTCACTTGGAGAAGCACCGTCAGATGAAAAGTACTGCTGTTAGCGGTTTGTGACAGCCCAGCCTTTGGAAAACAGCCAGCCTGGGGGAATGGAGTGCATTGCGTAGCCAGGAATACTTGTAGAAGGAATGACATTTTCACTGAAGTTGCTAAAATATTATTTTTGAGCCTGGCTTGATGTCCTGCCCTTCCTGCTGTCCAGTGTGTTTAGGAGAAGCAGGCAACAGGCAGGCAGTGCACTGTTTTAACAAACACTTGGTCATGAGATAAAAACTACTTTAGCCACAACATGGAAGTCTCAACCGCATTGAAGTTACTACCAGGAACAGGGCTGTCTCACTATCACCACACAAAATGCTTTTGGCCCTGAGAGCTTATGCCTGTTGGAATAAACCCCTTATCTGCTCCCATATCCACTCCCAGTCTCCTCATGGGAATTTGCTGTGTTGAACACCATCTTAGAGCTAACTTCTTGGTTCAGTGTCTCTGAGTCAACTCTGTTTTGTGATGGCTTCCTCAAGTCTCCTCCAGAGATGATTTCAAGACAGTAAGCGAGCTGAATAGGTAAATACTCCTTGGGGAGAGAAAGAAAAAAACCAAAAGTGTTACTTGGTGATTTGCTCTCTTTACCAAAAAGTCAAGAAGTAAATAAAATCTGAAAACACTTGTGAGGCTGTTGATCTGAGAGGCAAGAAGCTGAGCTGATGGGGAATGACAACTCCACAAGTATTTATCATGTGAAAGGGTTTAATGGCACTGGTTCCTCAGCAAACAAAACCTGATTCAGTTATTGTACTGCTCAAATCCCTGTGTTGGTGGGCATAGGCCTGCATCACTGCTGAACATTTCTGCAAGGGCAACAAACACACATCAGCCAAGCTAAGGGACAGCTTTTGTGCCTCTCCGCAGCATCACTTGGTCTACTGGACGGAAAAAGCAGCTTTTCCACCAGATCTGGTCCCATGAACAGCTTCTGAGACCAATCCCAGAAACAACTCTGTGTGGGGCATGCTGGCAGAGGCTGAGACAGCAGGGTCCCCTCTTTCTCTCCTACAACTGCTGCTGCTGAAACACAACCCTGGTTTTAAATCAGCTGCAGTGAAACGGAAGGCTTTGAGAAAACAAACTCCCTCCAAATATATCCTTAACTTCATTTCCTCTGGTGGCCCTTCTTCTTTCTGGGCTAGATTTCATGGGTCACTTTGTATTTTAGTTTTTTTCCTCCTTCTTCTAATTTTAATTCTTGTCCCACCAGGGGTTGTTCTTTCATAGGATCTCAACCATGGATTCTCAGATGGCAGTGAGAGCTGAGACAGGGACTTGCCTGTGTTCTTTCTGCTTTTTTCTTTCCTCTTTTTTTTTGAGGTTTTAAACTGAGCCCTAACACATCCCATATTTTATTAATTTAGGAGGATTCTTTTACACCACAATAAAAGTAGATTGTCTGCCCAGGCCATAATCATGCTAAAAAGATCAAAATTAATAATAAATACAGGTTTTTTTCTTATTTTTTCCCCCACAAAACATCACTTCTATTGAAATGCAGCCATTTGAGCACCATTTATCTATTTCCAAACCCACAGTTGGATCATCCTTATCAACAGTTTCTTCCTACAAAGACAGTAATGTTCAACACCCTAAACAGGAGTAGGGTTAAGATTCACTTGCCTTAGGAGTTCAGCTGGACCAAATCCGGGCAGAGTCTGGTACCACTCTGGATCAGACCCAGAGGATCAGGGTGAGGGGTGGGGCTGATTCCTACTCTTCACTTTGCTCTCTCCTGGCTGTGCTTGGTGGTCTAAGGGGTTCCACGGCTGCAGATACCACCTGTGATTGCTGGGGGCTTTGGGGTTGACTCACACAAGCATACAGACCATGCTAGGCATGATTAATGTGAAATTTGTTACTCTAAGGCAGTGGATTAAATTATTTTTGCCAAAAAATCTGTTCTTAAGTGCAGTACTCCTAACTCATAGCAACTCCACTGAAATGCCACTGGCTGGGATTGGAGTGAGGTCTGACAGGTTTTCATCTTCTCTTTCATTTGTCTCCTTGGCAGAGAAAGTTGAGGCTTGCCTCATGCAATCCAGCTCTGCAGCCACCACTGGCTCTATCTTGGAAGGATTTGCTCAGGACAAAACTAGCTGGTGGAGAAACCATTCTCCCTGATATTTGTAACAGCAAGAGAAAGGTCCCAAAGCCTGTAGCTCCCTTTCTCCACCTGTCCCCAGCACAGCAGCAGCAAGCCCAGACCTTCCCTTTGGCTTCCTCTGCCACTCCTCTGTGCGTGCGTGTGTTTTATTCAAACAAATGAAAAACAACCCATTTTCAGGCCCTTCCCAGGGCTGGGAGCCATAGAATCATAGACACCTAATATTACAAGACCACAGAGCAGTTTGGGATGGAAAGGTCACCTAGTTCCAACACCCCTGCAACGACCAGGGATAATATCTTCAACTAAATCAGGCTATTCAGAGCCTAGTCCAACCTGACCTTGAATGTTTCCAGAGATGGAGCAACCATCACCTCTGTGGGCCCCCTGTGCCACTGTCTCACCACCCTCAGCATACGAAAAATTTACTTCTTTCTTATGTCCAATCTAAATCGACCCTCTTTCGTTTTAAAACCATCACCCCTTGCCTTATCGCAACAGGCTCGGCTAAGAAGCTTGTGTGCCTCCCTCACGAGGCCTCGGTCACACGCAGAGCCACTCCTGATCCCGCTCCATCCCGCTCCATCCCGCGGCCGGGTGCCGCCGGGAGCCGCTGGGTGCCGCTCTTGCCCCGCTAACGCCGCCGAGCCGGGGGCGGGGCCCGGGCCGGTCAGGAGCCACCGCGGCCGCCGCCGCCGGGACCCCGCTTCGGTCCCCGCCGCCGCCACCCCGGGGACGAGAGCAGCCCTTCTGCTCGGGGGTCCTTGGCGGTGCGGAGGGATGTTCCCGCTCCGGCGGGATGGGGCCAGCCGCTGCCCGGGAGCATCGCCGGGACTACACCGCGTTCTTTCTGTTCGTATCGCTGGTTTCTGCCTCCGGAGCAAGCCTGAGCTCCCTGCAGTCCCGGACCGGCTCCGCGGTGGGGTTCGCGATCCCCCAGCCCCACCGCCGGGGGCTCTTCCCAAAGATTTGCAGCGGTGGTCCCCGTTTTCCCATCGGAAATGAAGTCTAAGGCATTACGCGATGCTGGCCAGGCTTAAGAGTCAAACCATGTGGCGAAGCTCTATCAGGGTTATGCACAATGCAGGGGCGGAGAACCTCAGAACAAACTTTTGTAGTAGCACCAAGGCGCTTTGCTCCCGTTGTATTCAATGCGATTCTGATACTCAAATAATTTCCTGCATCTGTGCGTTAGACTAGGCTAGTAAAAGGCAAAAGATAAGAGAAGTAGGCTACTGCAAGTTTTGAAGCTCTTCATGAAGCAGCAATGTTTTACGGCATATTTTCATAAAGTGACTTGAGTTTGTCTCTCTGGTAAGCTGCTGCGTTTTTTTCATGGGTTTTGTTTTTTTTGTTTTTTTTGTTTAATAGAATGGAACGAACTTTTAGATGGAAAACACTGATATGCGTAGCATCAGGATGATACTCTAAATGAACATATTTTCATTTTACTAGTGGATGTTTATTTTTAAGCTGGCAAAGAGCAGATGGACAACTATTAACAAACACGGGATAGTGACAAGAGCAGCTGGACAATGCATTAGCTCATCTCCATTTAAAAGTACCTAATTGGGACTTCAATATCGAAGTCACTTAAAAATGGAAAACAAGTTCTAACTGCAAACATAAAACAATTTTCCCTACGTTCATCACTGGTGAAGTTCATCGACTGGCTGTACTCACGGACTTTTCAGTCTCTTTAGAATATTTATACTGATCGTTTTCAAAGAAAATAAGAAAACAGAACATGGGAACAACTTGGTAAATACAGACTTCAGATATAACACCTATTGAAAAAAATCACTAAGTACCTACCTATCTGTTTGACTCCAGGCCCATTTATACCAGAGCAAAAGCTCTGACAACTATCCCTTGGTCTGGGCTTTAGAAGACGCTTTTCATCTTGTGCACATAATTCTCTCAAAAAAGAAGCCCCCATCCTGCATGTGCACAGCATCTATGTCCCAGTGTGACTTTTATATCCACAGGAGATTGATGGATATAGATATCCACTGACTTGTGGTCATTAAGCTCTGAGATACCTTTCTGTGTGGCTGGCCAACTATGCTCGGTCAGAGGAATTCCCCCTGGAAATGTGTACATTGAGAGAGTGTGGATTCTATGGGATTTTAGGTGCTGTAGATTAACCTTTACTCGGCCTGTAGGCTGGGGAGAAGGATTTAAGTGATGTGCTGGAAAATGTCCCCTGGAGATACTGATCTTTTTCCCTTCTTTCTTATATCACATTAAGCCTTCCTCAGGAAATTGCTTGTGGTTTAAAGGTGAGATCTCTGATCTACCAGCAAATATATCTCCCAGGGGCCTGAATCTGCATTTCACACACAAAAACTTCTTTAGCCAGCTCATGTATCTGTCAAAGCAACAGTGTGTAAACCAAGGCAAAGAAGAGATGCAGACAATAGAAAAACACGCTTCTGGAGCCATGGCAGATGAAAGAGCCCATCTTTGAAACTCACCAGAAACTCTGCAAATCAGGATAATGAACAACAAAACAGTCTGAAGAGTCAAAGAATCAGTGATTTATCTGAATGAAAAATTGTTGAAGGTTAGGTATGCCTTTTCTTGAGCAAGGTCTGCAAAGGTTGGGTATGACTTTTCTTGTTATTGTTTGGATGGCTTGAATTTCTGAAGGTTGGATTTCCAATATAGTCCAAACATAGCCTGAATGGGAGTTCAGCCATTTATCGCCTTAGGACTACAAGTCAGACCATGGACTATGCCCAAACTGCATGTTCTTGTAGGGTAGTCACAAACATGAAACAGGTTTAGGTTAGTCAGAATGGGGCGGCCAGTACTTAGCACAGCAGGCCAGAGAGCATTTATCATCCCAAATCCTGCAATAAGCTGTAAAGATTTCAGCTGTAGCCAAAACATATCATTAGACCTTCTCTTGATTTTTGGTAATTAGAATCTTCCCAAATATCTCTGAGCATTTTCTTTACTTCATAAATTTTCCCCAAATAGTTTAGACAAATTATTTTCAGCAGATGGCTTGTTATGAATAGCTTGTGAATTTTTCACTTTGACATCTGTACTGTGTTTACTGGGTGGTTTAATCAGTTCCTGGGCTGACTGACTGAAATGTTTGTAAGGGAGGAAAAATGAACACAGGATACTAAATAAGAAACAGTGCATTTCAAGGACAAACATATTCAGCTGACTGTCTTCATAAACACTTTCAGAGATTTCCAGCAATCTCTGGCTACCCTGTGGATTCTGGATGCCATGGTATATCTATGTCTGCAAACCAAATTCATCTCACCCAGCCCAAAGGGTAATTGTGCACCTCTTCTCATTTTTTAGCAGCCATGTTATGTGGTCAGAACTCAGTAGCAGAATTTTTGCTCCAACTAGTTGTATTTTAACCACATGCCAAAACCCGACTCTGATGTGGAGGTATTGTTAAGCAAAGCTGCATGTCCAAACTATGCTTATCTCCTTGCTTTGTCTTCCTCAAAATAACATTGGAAGATAAGGTACACTCTTTCTTTGATCACTAACCTCCGACTTCTGAATGGTGACCACAAAAGGATAAGTATGCATTGACTAGAAGTTCTAATGATCAGCACATGGTTATAGTTTCAAGAAATGGGAAAATTAAAACAGAAAGCTAAAAAATCCAAACATGAGGGAGGTTGAAAAGGAGGGGGGAAAAAGGCGGTATAAAAAATTTCAAGTATCTTCAACAGAACAAAACTGTAAACAAACATTTGCTGATGAGAATTAGCATATTCTTGCTTTTGTGATGTCCTCTCCTACTCAAAGATAGTTTATTTAATAGGAAAATTGCAGTAATAGGGAGAAAACCACTGGCACAAGGGCTGTCTCTGTTTCAAGTTACATGGTGCATGGTACAAAGGCGTCCTAGCACTGCCATCATTCAAATATTAAATAAAAATAGGATTGGGAGGAGTGGCAGGAGGTTGTGAGACTGCAGCACCAGTGGCAAAGCCATCTGCAGCAGTGCGGGCTGCAGCACGCTCCAGGCTCCAGCCGTGCCTTTTCTCACACCAGATGCTGCTGCGCCCACCACCTCAACTCACTCCCCGAGTCCCCAGCATGTCTGGCACGCTATGTCTGGCCTCAGGTTTCTTGAAAGGCTTGTGAATTTCTGCTCTGAGTTGCCATCCAAATGGTAAGTAATAAACACTTTAATAATTCATAACCAGTCAGTAGTATCTTAAATAATTTAACAAACAATTTGTCATCTTTCCTTGCGATAGGAGATGCTGGCTGAAGGAAGGCTGAGCAAGGTTTAGTGTCAACCTCACCCCTCCCCAAGAGTGAGCTTTGCCCCTTCCTGAGCTCAGCCAGGTGAATGTAGACTGCAGGGGAGCAATGGGAGCCTAGTCCCAACCTTGGAGAGGGGTGAGCACTGAGTCAGTGGTCAGAGGAACAGGGGGAGCCACATTCAGCAACCTTCTCCTGTAATGGTTGGCTATACTCGGAGCTGTATTTCTGGAGCTACTCTTCTGCTTGCTGCCCTTGATGCTAAGACACTGAATTTCCATCTCACATATCCCTGCTTTCCTCTAGTTAAGCACCCAGCTTTGCAGGGCAGTGCAGACCCTGGAAGCCACAGCTCCCACTTTGTTGGCCCAAGCTGTTTAAGGATTACAGAAGGACTAAGGCAGGCTGGAGAGTCAAATGGCCCTTCATTCCCACACAGTTTAAGCAGCAAGTCCCAACAACATGGATGTTATCTTCCAAAAGCATAGAGAAGGCCTTGGAGCAATGCTTAGCTCAGAGGACCACCTGAGAAGATAAAACCTCAAGAGAAATAACAGACAAAACATGCTCAAAACAAAACTAGTAGTTTTATCTGGTGAGACTGTAGCATATACTGCAGCATAACCCTGGAATCAGGTTAAACAGAAGCAGCACCCCAGTGAAGCCAGCCAAGGTCTCCAGGTGCTTAAAATTATACAAGTGCTTAAGATTGTAATTAAGCAAAGTATGTAAGGCACACAAGTGGTGTCACCTTGAGCATAAGGAATATATAATAAGTCACATACTAGCACACTTTTTATTATGTTTTAAAAGAAGTTTGTGCTCTTATTTCCAAGTAGTTCCAATCCTGCTGATGGATGCAATCTCCTGTGCACAGGCTTTTTTAGGAGAAGCTGTTGCATTGACTCCAGTGAAGTTATGCTGGCAGAAAATGATTCCCTGAAACTTAGCTGCTTCCCACAAGCTAAGGCATTTGCTGTGTCTGAATATATATTTTCACTTAAGAGGTGTATTTTCATTTAATAGTGGCCACCCAACTATTACAATCATCTAAGACAACCACAACCTTGCTGCGAGAATCCAGCTAGAGCAAACGAGCAGCCCAGTGGAGAACTGTCAAGCATGGAAAAGGATAGCAGGGGAAGCAGGACAGAGCATCAAAGGGCCACACTGCCCAAAAGCCACATCAGAAGGAAAGGCAGCCATTCCAGCCACCACAACACCCATGAGGGTGAGAGCTCAGACGTTTTGCAGGGCTGGCTCCCAGGAAATGGTCTAGCCAAGAAAAGGAGAGGAAACTCCAGTAGCATCCTTCTTACCCCACAAACATATCTGCAGCTAACTGGCATGGCACATTTTTAAAAGCACTAAAGCAGGGCTTAGGAGCTTTACCCATCCCCGAATAGGTGTAAACTTCTAAGCACTAAATCATTCTAAAAATTCCCTCTGGGAATTATAAGTCACTTTTGTGACTCATGGTATGAGGCTGCTGTTTCTGGGCCTTTTTAATGACAACTGCAGGTTAAGGGAAGGTAGAGGGAGACGAGCCTTTTCTTGCATGGGAGTTCTGGTCCACAACCTGTAAGGAGTTCCCTCACAAGGAGATGCTTTTACCATAATCCAGCTCATCCCCATGGCTCCTGGGGACAGCACCATTCCAGTGGGAAACAGCTGGAGATGGCAGGCAGCTAGGCTAAAACTGTGGCATGTGTGTGCCATGCTACTCTCAAGTGGTATGTGTGTACACACTGGCTTGATGCTGTCATTTGCCAACAAAGAGAGCTTCTTTGGGAATTTCTAAGTGATCTAACAAATGTATGTCCTTACAGGTCTGCTTACCCACAAACAACTAAGAAGCACCGATTAACGCCTTGGAAGTTCTCCCCTATCCCTCAGTTCCTGCTGTCTCACTCCAGCCTTGATGTTTCTTCTTTAATTGATTGTATTGTGTTTAGGAGAATCCCAACATTGCAGCCACCACATGTCCCAAAGTCACTCCTATTTGATGGTTGCAATAGTTTTTGACTTCTTTGTGAAGCAGTCTCTCCTCTGCCTTACAGACTTTCTCTTTCAATTTCCCCAAAACATTTTTTGAAAATATTCAAGCTGACACAGTTGGTTGATGTACAGAAAATTGTCAGTTATTTTATGGGCAGAAATCAGCCTTCTGGGAGATGCAATACATTATTCATCATCTTCCTAAGATCATCTAAAGGTCAGGTTATTTTAGCCCCAAGGTGGATAAGATATGCACTCATCTTTATGGGCTGGCTACAGTTCCTATACCTGGAAGCCTGCGGTGTTACGCAAGGCACTTGCATCATAAACCTGAAAAGCAGAGAGGGCTTCATAGCTTTGCAGATCACTGTTGGCAGGATCAGATAGCTGCTTATGGGGTTTTGGAGACATCCTCAGGTTTACCCTGTTGTGACAGAATCAGCACTTCAGGCTTTGAAAAAAGGTAAGAGTTTTTCTGTTTGGTGATGAGGAACTACAGTTTTTAGGAGTTTTTCCCATAACTTTGGGATCTGAACTCAGAGAATAAAAGCCTAACAAAATTTTATCTTAAAAGACAAATGTATGCATTTGGTTCGCAGCAGCTACCTGCCAGGGCCAGCGTGGCAAGGTGCCCAAGGGCAATCAAGGCAGCGTAGCTGCTGCCTCAACTCTGCTGTCAGGGATTCTGAGATGCCAAATTTCCTGGGGGTGCTCTGTGCTCTGGGAGTTTTCTTTTGACAGTCATGTAGTCCATTGTCCCCTGGTCATGCTTTTGGTCAACATTCAAAGTATCTTTGGGAGCTGTTAAATATTATGGGAAGTTTAAAATATTTCTGTCTTGAAAACAAAATATAATTACCCAGTTAGGTAAAAGTTTTTAGGGTGCTTTATACAGCTATAGCAAGAAAAGATACAAAATCAATTAAAAAATACAGGTTTTCCATGTCTGAGATTTAAAAAGACAATGAATGAAAGGCAATCAGTTCCAGAATATCTATTACTAAATAGAATACTGTTTGCATCCATGAAATACAAAGAATTTCCTTGTACCCTCAGAAATACCACAATATTTTCCATCTGCCATGATTCTGCTTTTGTTGAAATAGCCACATCAGAAGGGCTTGAACTGGACCAGATTCTCATATCCAAATTTGTGCCTCTCATTCACTCAGCAATATGCATGCAATTATAAGGACTAAAAAGTACCAGCAGAAACGGCAACACATCAGGGAAATAACTGTAGTTCTTCAACCCAAGGAACTCAATATAGTGATTTTTTTCAATTGTTTGAAAAATAAACTATAACACTATGGATTATTTATTGGTCAAACTGCAAAAGTCCTGCAATTTTAATTGCAGCCATTAGCTGTGACTATCCTGTGTTGTCCCCCATAAGCAGCATTTGGGGCTTTGCTGGGCTGTGTTTTCCAGGCTGCACAATGATCCTTGTAATACTGTGCATGGTGGCTTCTGCAGTAGCTATCCTGCTGCACAGCAATCTTCACTTGCTGCTTTTATTGTACTTGAAGGCTGCTTTGTACATCCGTCAGCTTCAACCAGGTCTGTGTTTGATCTGCCGATCAATGCCCGACATGAGATCTGCCTTCAAAAAAAAAAGATAAGGCAGAAAGGAAAATCTGGGGAAAGACCAGATGGTCAGACTCAATCCAGTGCCTGGGAAAATGATGAAGTCCTGAGGGACTCTATGTCCACCTCATGAAGGACAGGAGAGTCATTAGGAGTAGCCAGCATGGGTTCTCCACGGGTAAATTGTGCCTGACCAGCTTGCCTTCCCTCCTGATGGAATATGTGACCTGCTCTGCAGGGGTGAGGAGGGCAGTGGATGTTGCTTTCTTTGGTTTTAGCAAGGCTTTCACCATGGTATCCCATAGCATCCTCATAGCCAAACTAAGGTGGTATGGGATACATGGCTGGATTGGAAAGTAGGTGAAAAACTGTCTGGATGCCTAGGCTCTGGAGGGAGTGGTCACAGATTCAGAGTCTACCAGGCAGTCTATAATAGGTAGTGAGTTTTGAGGTCAATATTAAGGCCAGAAATCGTTTACACCAGTGTCACGCACAACTTGCAAAATGGGAGATAACACTTCCCAACAAGTTCAAGGACAATGTCAAAGCAGGAGGAAGGCAATCCTGGAGAGCAGGGCTGCTGTTCAGAGGGACCTGGACAAACTAGAGAAATGTGGCAACAGGGACCTCATGAAGTTCAGCACGGACATATACAAAGTCCTGCTCTTCATCTAGAGGTGCGTGCACTCCCTGCGTTGGTGGGGACCTATTGCCTGGGCAGCAGTTCTGCCAAAAAGGACTTGAGGGTCCCTGTGAGCTATGGGTTCAACATGAGCCAGCAACATGAAGGCTAATTCTAGACTGGGTTGCATTAGCAAGTGCAGAACCAGGAGATGAAGAGCAGTGATCCTTTCCCTGTTTTCAGCAGCAGTCACACTGGACTAGTGCCACTGTTTCCAGTTTCAGCTTCCCAGTGCAAGAAAGATATGAATATAATGAAGCAAGTGCAGCAGACGTGCACTAAGATGGTTAGAGGGCTGGAGCGTGATGTGTGAAGAAAAGCTAGGAGAATTGTGTTTATTTAGCCTGAGAAGACTGGAAGGACAAGAGGTAGAAGTCATAAGTTGCAGCAAGGAAAATCCTACCTGGACGCAAGGAAAAACCTTTGTTGTGACAAGACACAAGAGCAGGGGCATAGAGAATCTAGGGAACCTCCATCCCTGAAGATTTTCAAAACCACTCTGGTAGCATTTTCTGTGCTTGCTACTGAAGTAATAGCCACTCTCATAGGGGCTATAAGATATTAACAGTTTTACCTGGCTTGTTCTTAAATGCCTAGCAGGAATTAGAGCAACGAAAAGTACCATTTACTGAGTGAAGACTCAAACATCTGTTAGGAACAGAGATGTTGTGACTGGCTCATGGGCAACATAAGGGCAAGAAGGTGAGTGCCTGGGGCTGTGGCAACACTGGGGCTCATCACCTTGGTATGGGACTCCATGAAATGATCGAGAAAGCTGCTATGGCCACAGTTCAGTTGGAATTTGGCCTCGAGTGAAGTAAACAAGAAAGAAAAAATCCTCTAACATCAAAGCTTTCCTTCCAGGGTCAATTTACATCCTCAAATTGTTGTCTGAGTCAACCTTACAGGTCACTGCTGAACAGGGAGGGTTAGCTTACCTCCAAGGACCCCAATCCTCTCCTGCTCACCCAGCTCCCCGTCCCACCACCTCTGTTTGAGCACTCATCAGCCCCTGCTGTCAGCTGCCTGGGGTGTCCACAGATGAGCAGCAAAGAGCAGGAGCTGGAGGGAAGAAGGAGGGCTTGCCCCTTTCTGAGGTGTTGAGCTGTTAGATTGGCTCAGCTGCCTCCTGTCACCTCCTGCCAAAGGACTGAGTGGGAGGGAGAAGGAGCTGATGGAGTTGTCTTGCTGCAAAAGAAAAGGCTACCATTGGAAATAACACAAGACCAAATTTCCCTAACCTAGTACTGGCAAAGTCACCTGAATAGGCTCACCATGGAAGAGATTACCTGGTACGTAGTGGCAGCAGATAGAGTACTGGTCCTCTTCAAATGCTCACCCTCCCATGTCCCAGTGGTAATGTCAGGACAGGCACTGGCTACCCTGGTTGGTCCCTGGTTGGGGATTGCAGGGTGCATTTACCACCCACAGAGCAGAGGGCACTGACTGTGCCCCCTCAATTGCCCACAAGGCCAAAGTCACAGATGGATATTTTTCCTTCATCTACCCAAGGCAAAGAAGCTGCATCTGCAGCTATTTAATGTTGCCTGGCATAGGAACTGGTAAGGGGAAATTACTGACTAACCCCTTATTTTTACACAAAAGAAGATAACAACATGCATGGGCCAGATTGTCTTTCTTCTTCATGCATCACAACCTAGAACACTTCTTCCCTACCACTGCTGCAAATCAATCCTTTAAAAGTTTCCTGGCTTGGTCTCCAAATCACTTATTTTTGATTATTTCTAGTTCTACCTTATAGTCCATTATGTCTTGAGGCCACAGGATAAAAGCCAGGAGTCCTACAGTGCAACTGCTCACTTAATTCCTTGGGTGTCTTCTCTGCTGATACATAGCAGAGATTGGCAACTAATCTATATATAGTACAGCACTGCAGCCGAGACACAATGGCTGCATTCAGCGTGCATACATGATGATGTCAGCAATGGCTGTTTAATTGCATCATGGGAAGTGAAGGGAGAAAAGAATTGGAAGGAAAAAAAAAAAAAGGGGGCCCCTGGCCAATCCACTTTACATAATTTCCTTCAATGCCAGATGGGAACGCATGGGAATGCCGGCCCTACATCTCAGGAGCTCCCTCCCCAAAGCCTGGCATCACCACATCTGTTTCCCCAATTTCCTATGCTTCTGATCTTCTTCACCTGCCCTGCACCCCACCACCTTGGGCGAGCTTCCTGAGATGTTGTTACCGCCATTTGATTTGGCTTCCTGAGGCTTGCTCCCTCCTTCCTTATTTTTACTTCTTGAGCATGCAGTAGCACCCAAAGGCCTGTAGTTGTGAAACACTCTGGGAGGGTAGACCCTGTGTGTGGAGACCACACAAGTCCCTTGGCTGCTTTTATACAAATAAATGAGCATCTATACTGCTAGGCTGTGGTTCATGAAAGGGGTTGTCAGGCTCAACACAACTCCACTGCTCTGCAGCAAGCAAATAGAAGATACACAAACTTCTCTTCCCAGCAGCTATCCATCGTTGTAAATGAACGTGTTTTATTTGAAAGGAGAAACAACACCCTCCTTGATTTAGTGAAGCAAAAAAGGGAAAACAACCTCAGAGTGACACTGTTTCCCTCTCTAAGACTTACAGCATCAGCCAAATCAACAGCTTTAAAACTACCCTGAATACCTGTCTACCCTTTAAAGTTTCCATTCCTGCAAGCAGGACTTTTGGTATCCTCCATTTTAAGAAAGCTTCTTTTTGTCTTATCCCCAGCCTATTTATAGCTCCTGTGGCAGAGGTATACTGGGAGGGCTGTACACCAGCAGGTGCAGGGCCCTTCTGTGCACAGCAAAGAGGCACGTTGCAAAGGGACATTTAATAGCCTCCAAGAAATATGTGGCTCCTTGGGGCTCATTTTCTGTGAGGAGGCTCTCACTCAAAGGGTTTTAGCTGCCTGTATTCCCAGTGGTACATGACGGGCTGTGACATGAGTCATGGGTTGTTTTTGTAGGTCCACTTTTACGAAGGACTGTAGGGATGCTATTGGGGTCTCATGTAAGAGAGGAGGCAGCTGCTTGCTCCCACTGCCAGGGAGAGCTGCTCAGGCAAGAGCTTCTCTGTTCTTGGCTCCACAGTGAAGCAGCAAGGAGGTGAAAGGCCTCTTCAAGGGTTACTTTTTGTTCCCAGAGACTTTGCAGAGAAGGCAAAATAGGAGACTCTAACCTCTTGCATGTCCTGCAAGTAGACAACAGCCTCTACCTGTAACCTGAGCCTGGAAGAATGACATGCTGCAAAGTAGCAAAAGCTTCACCTGAATCCATTTTACAGCTTTCCCTACAGGAAACACAATTATAACCACAATAAATTCTTACATGAACCAGAAACTTAGATTATCACCCCGCATGGCTGCTTTTCTGTTCATTTGCTCTCATAAAGGAGTAGATTATGTTTGTATGTGGTGTCTCCAACCAGTGTTGATTTCACTCTAAACATTCCAGATCCAGATTAACTCCAAGTGTGTTTCCTGCTAAGGACAATACAGAAATAGCTCTACTTTTTTCTCTTAGTAATCAGTTTATACCTCTGGAACTGACCTGTTTTGAGCAGAGCAGCTGCAGGAAAGAGCAGCATCTGAATATAGGTCAGGATTAGTGCTGCAGGTAACACCAAATCATCTGAGGGAACATGCCACTTGCCAAGGGTCATGGTTTACCAGTGCTCAGGGAATTACACTGTATGGCCCCGAGGGAGAAATAATCTGCCAAGGTTCCCCAGGAATGAGGAGGAGGAACAAGCAGAAGGGGACAGGCAGCACTTGGATGGAGACAGCCAAAAGATGTAGAAGGTACAGATGATCTTTGCAACCATCCAAAGAGATCGGAGATACCAATGTCCCTCTGAACACACTGCACAAGCACTTCGCCCTTCCTAGCACAAGGTCAGCCATCGTGGTTCTGCAGTGTGTTAGGGGACACCCACACGCCCCAGTCTGGGGGCTGCACTGGGGGCTGGTAATGAATAGCTGAGGGTGCCAGGCTTCCCAGCTCCCGACGTCAGATCTGGAGGGGAACAGCTGCCTGCGCCCAGAGTTTACACAGCTGTGGGGAAGCATTAGCAGCTGACAAGCCACTCACCCTCTTACTGTTAAAAGCACTCCCCCAGCTGAGTAAAAGGATCTTGCGGATGTGAACAAGAAGGAAGGTAAGAAGAACTTTTGAGTTTCGGCCGAGTTAACTGTGCGGAGAGGATAAATGCGGAGTGGGGTATCAAAGCAGCAGCAGTGTCAGGAAACAGGAGACTAATAACAAAACATTTGCAATTATTAGCCCATAATGTTGGCACCTGCTTTCTAACTCCAGCTGCTCAGAGCTTGCATTTCTTGACCTGTAAAGCATGTTTACAAGACATGTCTATTCTGCCAAGCTTTTCCTGAAAGAGAAAAGTGATCCAATGGGACATTTTGTTGAAGGTGAGTTTGAGAGCCTTTAATAATAGTGCATCATCAGTGTTCATGTAAGTTCAACACCTAGTCAGTGGAGTCACTTCTTGTGATTTAGAACTGGATTTAGACAATTCTTAATCGTAGGCGTCGCATTTGAAAGCTGTTTAGAGCAAAATAAGGGTGAGAAGAACAAGCATTTGCATCTTCTGGCCTTGAGCCCATCCTTAGGGGGCAATAGTAGAGCTGTCATCATCAAAGATTAAAGCCAACACAGGTACTTAGTCTAACAAGAAATCTGATTGAACAGATGGTGACTAGAGAGAGATTTGAGAAGTCTGGAAGAGGAAACTGGTTTTAGAGATGCAGTCATTGACAGGTATAGTTGCTAAAAGTCCTTGCGATGCTAATCCTACTACGTGGTTAAAAATGGGTGATTTTCAGACAGAATTTTTGAAGAGAGGAAGGAACGAATCAGAATGCAGAGAGGGAAAAAACAGACAAATAAACAAAAAACCAACAAAAAAATCCCAAGAAAGGTCATTTAGTTTCTTCTCAGATGCATACCAAGCAATAGGAGAGCTAGAGCAAGGCTTAAGCATAAAGGTGCTCTTAGAGACTCTATCAATAAAAGTCAGAAAAAACCCAACTTCCTGCAGCACATTGAAAAATGACATCTTTGCATCAGTTGCCTGCAGAGCTCAGTGCTGTTAGGCAAGACAGTATGGGTTTGCTTCTTTTTGGAAATACAGGATTGCAGCCCAAACCTGGTAGTGTCTCTGGGGTCAAAAGTAATGTCAACTGTCTGAGCACAAAGTCCCTGCTTGCCAAAGCCAGCCCTTGAAGACTGTAGAGATGCAAAGATGGACACCAGCAAGCCCTACAGATTTCACCTGCATATCTGTATAGCAGAGGCTTTCTCTGTTCCTCTCTGGATCCCATCACATCCGAACAAGCACATCTTCAAACTCAAGGTGACCCTGCTGTAGTGGAGGTGGATGGGTGGAGGAGAGGGTGTCAAGAGTTTGAACTAATATGCTGAGCAAGCCAGTTTGCAATGATTTATACCATGGGGACAACACTTACTGCTTCTTTGCTCCTCAACCCTCCTCCCTGCTCAAGATCCAGCATACCATACAGGAAGCTCAGCAACACATGCAGAAAGTTGAGCTTACTACTGTACTTACTAATGGATCCAATGACAGATATATGGTTGAGCGAGAGTCAGTGTGCAAGAACAGGCATGGCAAATTTGGAATCTGAGGCAAATTCAGAAGTTTGTGCTCGCAAGGGCTAAAATGAGGAAAGGAGCAAAAACCAGCACAAATCAGGGCTAAAGTGGCTGAACTTAAGTGGCACAGTTGTCCATGGAGTACAGTTGTGGTGAAAGCTAAAAAAAAAGATTGATATGCCTCTGAGTGTAATGAATATGTCACTAACAGTGAGCTAAAAACCATCAGCAAAACTTTTCTCTTTCATTTATCTGGCACTATTTGACTAAAGTGAAATCTCCAAAGGCTACACCAGCATCAAGATCTTGTTGAAGACTTTCCTTGTGAGTAGACCTGTTGGAAGTGCTCCGTTCATATATTGATTTACTAGTCTTAAGTGTGGGAAGCAAAGATCCAAGCAGGTTGCAATGCTGTGTCTCTTGTCTCTTTGTTAACAGATAAAGAAAGAAGGGGATTCTAAAGTGTACCAAGACAGGGAGAGTTTTAGGTCTTGGTAATCCCTAGAAAAGACCGTGCAGAACCTGAAGTGATGAACCACTGTCTTGGCTTTTTATGTCTTCAGTATAGCAACAGTGGAGTCAGAAATGTTTTCTAGGTCCTTAGGTGCAAAACAGCAACAATGACAACAGAAGTTTAGACCTCCATGGTTATTATTACCTGTGTATGTTCAGAGACTTCCACCAGCTCTTCAGAGACTCCTGTGCACAAGCCCTGCCAAGTTCTGATCTTGCACAGTGCCTTGGCACTCAACACAGCAGAGTAAATCATATCAGGCTGCTGGACCACTTCCCACAGGTGGTAAAGGGGAGAGCTCTTTATATGAATGTTTGCCTCTAAAATTACAGTCCTAAACCCACAATTACTCTACCTGGTTCTATTTAACAAAACTTTTAACCTACAGACCCCTAGCTTTTCCAGCTGTATTGCTTTTGGCAGGAACACCATTCTATTTGTCTTGTAGTACTGCTGGTGGAAAGCAGATGCTTTCCTTCAATCAAACAAAGCTTCCAAGTGTGGTCGGTGGAAAGCATATCCCAACATTGGAAGCAGATGCTAAAGAATGACTCAGGTGCAGTCTTCCACCCTAATGTCCTATTTTCCACTGAAATATAAAGGAGAAAGAAAAAAAAAGAGCATGTGTTATGCATCCTTTAGCTGCAATGGCTGGGCATTTAGTCAAGGACAAACAAATGTTGCCAAATAGAGTCTTTCCAACTAGTTAGAAGCTAGCCCATATCTTCAGAGATATTTTAATTCTTTTTAGGTGTCTCTGAAGATCTGGCCAGTCGTGCTCAAATTTTAGCATTATTAGAATGTTTTAACACAGTTCTGATGCAATCATGACACACAGGTATGATTTCAACACAATTTATAAGATGGGCTCGCCTTTAGTACAACCACACAATTTCAGATTCAGACTAGCAACAGCACATGAACAGAGGACAAAAGCAAGATAACAGAAATTGGTGTGAAAAAGACTATAGAGAAGGGAATAAATGCAAGAAACCTCAGCAGAGCAACACAAAGGAGAATGAGCAGAATGCAAAGAAATGCCTCAGACGCTCACGTAAGCAGAGAGATTTCATTTATTTGGCACAGAGGGACAATAGCCCTGCTAACCAGGATAGCTATTGTTCTTTTGTTTCTAAGAAACAAAAAGGGTAAATGTGAAGCACTAGCTTCCCAGGGAAAAATCATAAAAATAAGTTCTCATCCTGCTGTCTAATGAGAAACCAGAAGCCTCCCGCACTTCACCTATCGCCCTCACGCTGTTATTCACCCACGTGTTTGTTGACTTAGGAAACAAACAAAATATATTGAGGCCTTCTCTCTGAGAAGAGGTGAGGGTTTTTTTTATAGCAGAACAAATTAATTGAATCAAAAACCATCAAGTCAATGCACTAAGCAGAAATACGCACGATCCTATCTGCTGCGTAGTTGAGCACACAAGTGCTCCAGGAGCTAATGTTTCGAAACAGAGTAAAATACTGGTGTATTCCCTTTAGCTTTATTTCAGCACTTTTCATAGTGAAGACAGAAAGCCATCATAATTGGAGGAAGCCTCAAAATGTTGCATACCTTTGGCAGTGGTGCAGGGAGAAGAAAAGGAGGACTTTGATTCGGCAAGACAGAGGTGTTCCAACATGAGGGGTGACAGCTGGAGAATAAGGACCCACTGTTCAGGGACAGTGAATTGCTTATAGCCTTTTACAAGCTCAGGGAGAGTGTAAGCTGTAAACGAGCTTCGGGAGCTTTGGCACAAATACAGTGGATCCTGTCAGGGAAGAGACCTTTTGCAACGTATAGGTAACATTGTGAACACGTTAAGAACCATTTGAAGCATCCACACGCAGAATTGCCCCCTTCAGCCGCTTTGCTGGAAAGCAAACAGCTGCCACTGAGGAAGACGGGGTGTCAGATGTGCCTGGAGACACGCATCTGGGAATTTCTGCCCAATTAAAATATTTCTGAACACAAAAGATGATGGTTTCTACCGAGAGCTGGTGCAAAGAATTATATGGGAAACCCAAACAGATCTACCGTACGTTTGTTGTTTGGAGCATTACCATTCTTCACAACTAACTGACTTCATCTGGAAAAGGACAAGCTCTGCAGCATCACAGCTCTCTGTGGCAACCACAGGACAAATAAACAGAGCCGAGGCAAGGCTCAATGATTTTTTAACCTCTGATAGTCAAGGCTGCAGTGGATTTCACCTGCATGCTCAAATGAGAACATATGGATTTGTAATATAGAGAACACAGCCCCCGAGCTAAATCCTTTAGTGATACATAAGGCAAGTTCTCAGCAGAATATACTACTGAGGGGCATAATAAATATTCATACTTGTTTACAACTTAATGCATGTTTGTTGCCCCATGGACTTCATCAGTGATTCCCATTGCTTGGTCTTGGTTACGGATATCCTTATGGATGTTAGAGCTCCTGCGTTTCTCAGTTTTCTGAAGGGCTTTTTGCAAGAGATCCTCACAGGCATGGTTTAAGCTATGTCCTGGGTCAGCAGAAGACAACAGACTTATTTTTGAGTACACTACTTAAGCTAGTGTTATTTGTGTGTTTAAGGCCCATCTAAGGGCTAAACAAAGAAGGAACATAACTAAACAAATCTTAATAACCAGTTTTCCTGCTCTGTTGTAGTCTTGCAAATTTATTACCATTACTGAACGCTAATTTGTTTTGAGTTTATCTTGCTTATTTACAGATGCTTTAATTCACTAATCTGCACGTTTTCCTACATTTAATCCTTTTCCTGTTTTTTTTTTTTTTTTTGGCTTTCGAATCCATAAGCCAGCTCCACATTTTAAAACTTCTCAGCATTTCCAGTTTCCTTGTTAAGGGTGCAATGCCATGCGTCCTCCCTCGCTACCTCAAGCCCCACTAAACAAGAGGGTGGCCACTCGGTCGTGCTGCAGCCGAAACTTTCCTCCCAGCCGTTGCTGGTGGTGGGGCGTTTAATTGAAAACAAAATAGTTGCTGCGCTTTTTTGTTTAATTTTGGTCTCACATCAGCGCAAACGGCACCTCTGCTAATTTTTGTTAATTTCATCGAGCCAGCTTGAAGGAGAGGAAGCGCTTGCCCTTGGCCAGCAGCAAACCCTCCCTGGGCTCGCCCTCCCGGGCACGGCGGCAACCGCAACGCCGCGGAGAGGAACCGGCCACCCCTACACTGGGCGTCAGAAAACAATCGAAAGACTTAATGTTTAAAGCTGCGTTAACGCTCCAGTGCTTTCAAAGAACAGCCCCGAAGCCCCGCTCCTTCCCCGCTCGCATCCCAAACCCCAAACGCCGCGAGGTTCTACCTACAGCCCGAGCCGCGGCCGGGGCGCGTCAGACCCACGGTGGGAGGGGGGCCCCCAGCGCCGAAACTGGCGGTATTGATATACGCAGGGTGGGCGGCGGGGCTGGATGCGGGCGGATGGGGGCAGGTCGGGCAGGAGGAGGGCGAATGTTTCCTGCCCGCCGCCACCGCCCCCCGGCCGCCCCCCGCAGCCGGGCGGAAGTCAGCCCGCGCCGTCGGAGCTTAAAAGGCTCCCGCACGCCGCGCCGCCCCAGTGCCGGCG
>VYZS01071958.1:42338-54158 GCA_013400695.1 Neodrepanis coruscans
CGGTCGGGAGAGCCGCCCGAGCCGCCGGGCACCGCGTGTGGCGGGGCTGCTGCGGGCTCGGCGCTGCCCTCCGCGGGGAGCCCCGCGTAAAGGAAGGCGTCCGGCAAGAGCCGAGAGGCGAGAGAGGGGACTGCTCTTGGCCGCTCTCGGAGCCTTTTTCTTCTTCCCATCTCCTCCTTCTCCTCCGGTCCCGCCAACGTGAGTCTTTGCCGGTGGGGTGGGCACCAACGCCGCCCTCCATCCCCACCCCCCAGTCATGCGGTGGTGGAGCAGGCGTCGGCGGGGGAGGACTGGAGCCGGAGAAGTCTGCCTGGCCACTGTGTTTCAGTGCCTCTCTCTCTCCTAGAGCTGCTCTGGATTGCAAAAGTGGAGGGGGGAACTGAAACGAAATTTCCCCTTCCCCCCCGACAAGCACAGGTTTAAAGGAAAAGAGGAAAAAACCCAACGCCACAAGAAGAAAGAGCGAAACTTGAGTTAAGCCTCTGCTGCCCCCCCATCCGCCTCCTCCCCGCCCGGCCGAGAGGGACTTGCACTGCCGCCCCGACCCGGTTCTGCGGCCGTGGGAACCGGAGCCGAGCCCCGGCGGACAGAGGTCTGGTCCCCGCTGGATGCAGCGGGGATCGGGCGGTCGGCGCCCATGCACTTTCCGTTTAGGAAGAGGACAAGTAACCAAACCACGTTGTCAAACTGCTGACCCGAGGGGGAGATGAGAAGACTCTGTGAGGTATTGACCGATCCGGGAATCGATACAATTTGTCTAATGCAACGGGGGATTGGGGGTTAAGTACATGTGAGGGAAGCGAGGATCCATTTTCTGAGGGAGAACGGGACAGCTACACCTTGATACCAAAAATACCGCTCCCACATCCCCCCCCCCGCAGCAGCCTGCCCGGCAGCAGCGAGGTACGAAGTGAGGACCCAGCTCCCTGCAGACCGCCGAATCGATGACACCGTATTTGCAAACCCGGCCAATCGATCCCACTTGGCAAAACGACTGATCGATACCAGCTTGCTCGTAAGCGGCTTGTAGAACTACCTTCTCCCTGCGCCTCTGCTTTTTCCGCCCACTTTCTTTTTTTTTTTTTTTTTTGTGAGGGAGGAGAGACACGTTTTTGACCCCCATCAGGGAGTCAGGCCTGTCACAAATGGCTTCGTTTCCAGAGTCCGACTTCCAGATCTGCCCACTGTGCAAGGAGATGTGCGGCTCGCCGGCTCCCCTCTCCTCCAACTCCTCCACCTCGTCGTCCTCCTCGCAGACCTCCAGCTCCTCCGGGGGCGGCGGCGGCTCCTCCTGCGGGGGCCCGCCGCGGCGGCTCCACGTCTTGCCCTGCCTGCACGCCTTCTGCCGCCAGTGCCTGGAGGCGCAGCGGCACCCCGGCGCGGGGGACGCGCTCAAGCTGCGCTGCCCCATTTGCGACCAGAAGGTGGTGATCTCAGAGCCCTCGGGCATGGACGCGCTGCCCTCCCCCAACTTCCTCAGCAACCTGCTGGACGTCGTCGTCGTGGCCGCCGCCGCCGACGAGCAGAAGAACGGCCGCGCCACCGGGGCCGGTTCCGCCGCGGGGTCCGGCGGTGGAGGGNCACAGTCGACAGGGCGAGCCCCGCTGTAGCTCCTGCGATGAGGGCAACGCCGCCAGCTCCCGCTGCCTCGACTGCCAGGAGCACCTGTGCGACAACTGCGTGCGGGCGCACCAGCGCGTCCGCCTCACCAAGGACCACTTCATCGAGCGCTTCGCCGCCGGCCCCGCCGCGCCGCTCGCCCTCAGCCCGCCCTACCCCGCCTCCCCATACAACATCCTCTCCGTCTTCCCCGACCGGGCCAGCTACTGCCAGCACCACGACGACGAGGTGAGCCGGTGCGCGACACGGGGAGGGCGGGAGGGAGGAAAGGAGAGGAGGGAGCGGGCGGCCTCGCTCCCATTTCCGGACCGGCACCAGAGGGCCCCCGGCCGCATCTCTCCCTTGCGGGGGGCGGGAGGCAGCGCGGACCGACCGCGGCGCTCTCGCAGGGCTCGGGGCTGGAGACAGGGCAGCTCCGCCAGCGGCCGGTGCGGGGGGCGGAAACCGTGGACATACCGGGGAAGGGCGGGCGGTGGCCCGGACGCCCCGCTCCTACCGGGCGCCACTCTGCGCCGCCGCCCAGGAGGAGGTGAGCCGCGGGGGACCCTCCACGAGGTCCGGGAGAGGGTGTTCCCCCAGGCGGTCGCCAGACTCCCGGGCGGCTTGTGCGCGGTTTGCGGCGGGGGCATCGGGCTGCTGCAGGCGCTGCCCATCGGAGGCTGCTCGTCGGGCGCGTACCGACGGGTGGCAGGGCCGTGGAGATGAAAGAGAAAAGTTTGGAGCCCTCCCGTGCTCTGAGTCCCTAATGCTTCTAATGCGAAGTGGGATCTGCTTCGTACAACTGTGTTCGGCGGGTTACGCATCGGAAAAAAACGATGGGATAGGGAAGGAAGATAACTTTGAGGAAAGGATTCCTTTTTGTTTATTTATAAATAAAAAGTAGTCAGTCAGATATTCACTCTTGGATACACCACCTACATCTGCTTCTCTTGGTTAACATTTTATCTGCCTCTCTGATGCAGAAATCTATTGATACAGAAACGGGAACTTACAAAACTCAAAGCGGTTTAAATTTTGTTTCTGGTGACCTTAAATAGCGTTTTATAGATCTTAAAAGAGGCAGCGGCTTCTTCAAAATGCACTCAAAGTGTCTTAAGTTTTGCTGGGACAGTTTCTTGCTGTGATAGTTTGAAATTTTGTTTTTCATTTGAAGCTGGAAAATGGCGATCTTCTGTCTTCCCCCTTCTGCTCTGGGGATCAACACGGGGGATTTTGCTGGAATTTTCCAGCAAATTCAGTATTGGAGGTAGTTTCCTCCTAGTATGAAATCCGACAGCACAACAAGGGGCTTCAGGGGAAAACCTGCCTGAGGACAGGGATAGTACAAGAGTTTCCTGTGGGATGCTTGCATAAGTGATACATGAAGGTATTTAGCCTAGGGAAATGTGGTGATGCCTTTGTTTTCGGTTTGCAGGGACGCTTTGTCTCTCTCTTAGTAAGAGATAGAAATAATTTTTCTGGAAAGGTCTGGAAGAGTGTATTTTGTTTCTTAAAGTTGCTAGTGTCAGAGGACAAAGTATAAGTTTTGTGGAAAAAGAAAAACCTTGAATTGATACTTAAGAGACATGGAGTGTGCTTGAGGGAGAATGAAGCTTAAAACAAAAAAATTTAAAAAATCCAACCCACCAGTGTTATGGCAGTTGGGCTGCTTGCAGCTTTTTGTGGTATCTGAGTATCTTCCTGCTGGTGGGCTTCCTAAAACACACCGTGGAGAATGCCAGAATGAAATATGAGGCATGATGTGCTTAAGACTAAAAATTCTATCTTTCTGCATTAATTTTGGTGTATAACTTTGTAGTTGAGGTACAGGCTGAAAAGCTTCTACGATTTGTTCTCAGTAACAATAAAGTTCTTGCTGAAATGTGTAAAATGAAATAATTCAGAGCTTTTGGCCATAGCATAGTGTCCGGCTTCTAAAGTGATGTATTCTGTGTCACTTAGTGAAGAGTAGCTGGGACAGGAAGTCCAAGGTGTTTTGTGGACTTAAAAGGTTAAATTGCAAGGGAACAAAGATACTCTAACCTTGCTTAAACCATACAGGTTATCTAGAAGTAACGTATGAAAAAGCTTAATTTATTTTATAGAACTAATTTTATTTTCAGCAGTGTGCTTTGAGAAGAATACAGGTCTGATAGGATTGGTCTTGGGTGTTCTTGTGTCCTGTAGACCTAGAAATTATTTTAAAACAAGAAGAGTTTTCAAGCCTTCAGGTCCTGTTGAGAAAGGCTTTTATTCTGCAAATTAATGATCTGCTACTGTTCTTGATAGTGAGTTTTGGTGGGTCCTTAGTGCAGATGTGCCTGATCAGTATTTGCAAGTATTTATTATTCACTCAAGGGAAGATTGTTTGGGAGAGTCTGTGACTGTTTGGAACAGTTTATACTGTGAATCTTTCTCACTTTAGCTAAAAATACGGGTGAGGTGTACAAATTATTTTTTTTTTTGAGAAAGGGTGGCTGCAAAGGCTGCGAGGGTTATTGCTTGTTTAATTCTAAGAATGCTATTTACAGCCTCGTAAAAGGAACGATAATAGAAAGGCAGCCTTCCAGAAGAGTACTTAATGCATCACTTAAGTACTTTGTTTGGCTAATAGTGTAAAAACAAACCTAAAATGCAAGACAGGAACGGTAGCCTAAAACCTTGATGTTGGTAGTTAGAAACTGGTTCTGCTTGCTATGTAGCTGAGAAAAGCTGGTGAGCATGATTTTTCCCTTGGACTGATGTCATGCAGGTGAGTTTTGAGCACAGGCAGATCTCCTCTGTAAACTGTGGGAAGAGTAGTTTTCTTGGTTGTGATTTCTCCTTTCCCAGGGTATATCCTTCTCACCCTGTCTGAGATTAGTTATAAGAAGTTTGACCCTCTCCCTGAGTTTTTTCTGCACAAAAGTTCCTGGCTCCCTTATTTCATAGCTCCTTGCCTAGAACACGATACTCCTGTCCGAGCATCACTACTCATTTGGTACCTTTGGTCCTGTTCCTCTCTGGTCTTTCCACCTCTTCACCAGGGACTCACTGTCCATTTCCCCTAATTTTTCCTCATTCCACCCCTATTTTGAGACTTCCTCGAGTGAGAAGGGAAATAGCACTGTGTGTGGTTACTTAGTGGGTGTTCCAAGTCTCAAAACAATACTACACATACACATTTATCAGACGAGATCAGCATACTTGGTTGTCCTTTCCATGTAGAGAAATGCAGATTTCAGCTCTTAACTGGGGAGCTCTTAACTTTGGAGCTGTTTCTTTTCAGTCTAGTTGGTTCTGGTCTCAGATGAGCTGTTGACTCATATTGTGTCCTACAAGTATGTACAGTCTCTGAAACAAAGAATATTGACTGTTTGTGCCACAGCAGTTGCAGACATGAAAGAAAGTGGAACCCCAAACATGCTTTCAGGGTGGCAGTGCCTGCAAACACTATGATGATGCATGAAAGGAAGTGAATAAGTTGTTCCTGTTGGGGGGTGGAAAGTAAAAGCCAGTTCTTCGTCGTAGATCTGCAGATCAGTCTGGTTGCTTACCAATTGGAACCTCACTGTCAGGTAAAACACTATCAGAGCAGCAGAGGAAATGCTTATTCTCTCTTTCAAAGCATTCTATGAAAGTAACAATATTTCAGCCCCAAATTTTTCTTTTGTCTGGCCATGTTTGTTGTATGGACAGAACTATCAATGCTACAGTAGTAACTAGATGTTACTGTAATAAAGCCAACTAGAACAGAACTTCAAACTTCAAAATTTTATCTTGGTCTTACCTATAATTATGTAAAATATGTTAAGTGATATGTGAAAATGTGCTTGATTGTTTCATCTCTGATGGAAAGACCCCCTCTGTTTTTCATACTGCAAACTAAACCATAATCTTAAAATGTTGCAACAGCTGTTGGACGCTTGGCTTGTATGGATAAACTACCTGGATTTGAGTGAGTTTGCAGAAAGTGGAAAATGCAAGTCTCAAGTTAAATAATGTGGGGTTTCATTTATGCCAATGCTCAGCTTCTGTGTGCTTCAGTATTATTTGGTGATAACAGTGGTGGATGGTCAAAACACTCCAATAGCAGACTTCAACACTTCCTAGGGAAAGCATGGAGTTGCCAAATTCAGTCAACTTAATGGCATGTGACCCTCTACTTCTCATATTGCTCTACAGATTCCATTTTAGAAGTGATTCACAGACTACAAGGCATAACCCTGTAGCGCCATGGCTCACTCTACTACAAGAAAGGATTTTAAAGGTCTTTATCCCTTTGCCCTGAGCCACACTGTCCCTTCCTTTTGCTTGCATCAGTTCTGACTTTGGTCACATTCTTAATGGATCAGATTAATTCACAAACTCCAAAGTTTCTTGCCATATTGGTGAGTTGAAATGGTTCATGGGCCTATCAATGCATGTAGACAAGACTTGCTAAAATTATATTGCTATATTGAATCCTGGAGTTGTATATATTCTTGAATTTATTGTCTTTGTAGGTTACATGTAAAATGCATTCATTTTTATTGTCCTGTTCGCTTTGATGTGCAACTTTGGAAGAAATATGAGTGTATAGGCGAAGATATTCAAATGCATAACTGTCAGCTGAACTGAAAGCTACTTATCTGGTACCTTGGCTAAATTTGCTGATTGAATTTGTCTAAATTGCTCTAATGTAGGGTAAAGCTGTGGTTTCACAATATGGGGCAATCTGTCTTGACATCTCATGGCTACTCGAAGAATAAGGGATCTCACTTCCTCCTCTGTTCTCACCAGGCTTGGCTGTGTGCACTCACAGATGCTTCTGTGAGCCAATTTAACTCATTTAACATGACAGAAAACTTTCTTCCCTTCTTCTAGGATTGGCTTAAGTTTATTTTAATTGCAGAAGAATCTGGCCCAAGCTGATCTGGTTTGGAGGAAAAGGAGGAATAGTGTGGTTAGACAGGAATGGTAGGTTAAACACGGTTGCTTTTGTGTAGTGTCTTGCCAGCACTGCCAAATGCTGAGCTTTACTCCAGGGTGTTCTTAATGCCATCCATCCACATACCTTGCCAAAACAGTTGGCAAATGCAAAGGGCGTATGTCCATGTTCCCAGTGTTGTGCCTCTTGCTTAAGGGCTATTTATATGAAATTGCAGTATGAGATACAAATGATGCAGACTCTTGCTGTTCCTTTTTCTGATCATTAAGGTTTTTGCCTCCTAACAAACAGATTAAAAATTTTAGGAGCATCCTGAAGGCACTGGTCTTAATGTGGTATAATTTACTCTGTTGCTGGTGTTGTGACTGCTAGAGCTTCAGCCTTGGAGGAAAATGTGCACAAGCTAAAGAAAAATTCATATTTCCAGTATATGTAAGAAATTGCATATACCCCTTTGCACCCTTCTTTTGTCATGCTTACTGTCTTTTCCTTCTGATGTCAAGTGCACATACAGGTGCCCATCTGAAGACAGTGCTTCACATTGTTGCTGACACTTGTATTTTCCCTTTTAATTTTTTCCTGGTAATGAAAGTAGGGCAGCAAGTTATTTTGTTCATATGTGATCTATATAATGTGGACTTAACATCTTTAGAATAAGGGTTTTTAATAGTATCTGATTTCACACTATTTTTGATTTTACCAATAACGTTCAGATAATCTGGTGCTAACAGGGTTACATCTTGGATTACTCTGCCTTATCTTCCTTTCAGCTGACTCTTCCCCATCACATCTTTAGCTCCTGGCTCTTCCTTGCATGCAAAAGTCTCTTTACTTAACAGCTTCTCTTCACTAAGAGAACGAAAACTTTTGGCTTTAAACAGCTCTAATGCTGTAGTGGACAGGATCAAAACCTCCCCTGCTTTGCTTTGATTAGTGTTGAAATATGCTCAACATTTTAGGATAAATATAGCAAAGTTGTCAGCATTTTCTCTTGCTGATAATCTAATATTGTTACACTTCTGGCTTAATTAAACATGACTTTAGGTAGTTTCCAGTGAATAAAAATTGGAAGAAGCAGAAATGCCTTGGATGTTCAGGCAACTATTGTGGACTGTCTTTACTTAGGGTGTATCTTTGAAAAACCAAGATTATTACTGTATATAAGAATATTGATGCTTGCTGGCTGCAGCATAGACCTCTGAGGTTATAGTAACTTCCTTGAGAAAATACTACTGGAGATGTGCATACTATAAATAGGCATGAAACTAGTCTACTGTATACCCATAATTTAATTTTTTTAACCACAGTTCTGTTAAAACCAATGTCCTGGAATGTATCTTACAGCTGGGAGAGAGAGGGTCTGGCTGAATTTTTCTGTCAGTTTAGTGCTGAAGTCTTGCATCATGTGTAGCAGTTTCTCCTCTCAGCTAAATCTTCAGAGCATGTAAATATGCTTGCTAGACCATACTTCCTTAGAGGAAAACTACCTAGTTCCTCTGTTTTCAAGTTAAGGAGGTATCGTTCCTCTTTCAATACTATCTTGACCCTGTCTCTTCCTAGTTTTCCTCTCATATTCCCTTCCTTCCTGCAAAGTTGTTGGTGTCTTTCCATCAGACAAAGAATCATGATGTTTTGAGAGCACAGGTCCTAAGCTGCACGGACAATGCACTGAATGCAAGACTAATGTTACCACAGATAAGATTTCACAGAAGGGGTTTATTGTCTTCAGTTGTAATCCATTTTCAATAGAGCAGTAACAAATATAATCTTGGATCATAAATATGTAGTACATCACTTTTACTAATGCTTTTACCCTGTAATTCTAAGTCTTAATTGAAGTGTAGAAACACTGGATAGGAATAGTACTACTGATTGGCAATGCAAGTATTGGTTAATGTAATGAATGGATGTCGCTCTTCCTAAAATGCTGGACATATGTCCTTGTTTAGCCATTTTCCCCATGGGCTCAGCTGCAGCTCCTTCCACAGGTTGCTTTTTTACTTTCCCTTGCTGTGCTTGAAAAAGGGCTCGTGGGAGGGATGGATTTGGTCCTCCTAATGCATTAGGCTGGTGCATCCAAATCAATGAAAGTTTGAAAGTTGGGACTAGATCAAAAATGTGCTAGAGAACTGAAGCGATACTATTTGCTAATTGTCTTCTAACTTGAGTTCAAGAACTTCTTTACTGTGCAGTGTCACCTTGGACAACTTTTTCTTTCTCTTTTCCCTTTGTTCTCCCATCTTGAAGAAAAGAAATTGTATGTGACCAAGACAGGGGTAGTACTTCTTTCCTAAAGTTCTTTTGCCTTCTTTTTTCCTCTCCTTCTGTCGATCCTCAACAAAACATTTTTTTCCAGTATAGAGTCCATAGCTAATAAACTTATTTAGCAACTAAGGCTGTTGTCCAGCTATGAATGCTCTAGCTGTATAGCATAATCTGAAAAGGAGTAAGTTTTGGTACGCATGTTTGCGATACTGACAGTTGCTAACAAGAACTGATTCATAGTTACATGTTCAGCTCGAGAGCTCCATTCCTGTTATTTCACTTGCATGTGTAACACACATTTTTCAAATCTCAGGTGGTGAACTTGTTGGATAGCATGATGTCTAGTCAGCAGTTTTCCTACGTACGTAGTTGAAATATTTTTGGAGTAACTGAGACTTGAACTGGGAACTTCAAATGCTTATTGTTTTATGATTCTACATGGTTTGTGACATGCTTCTGAATTGGTGCTGACTTGGACAAAAGTAGTTACTTTCCAGCATCAAGGAGACAACTTCAGGAAACCTCCAAACTTGTTGGACTAGCCGTGGATGCAAGTTACTTTTCAGAGTTGAATACTTAAAGTGAACTCTACTGAAGAAATCAACACATGGAATGTCTTGAACTCATTTTTTGAAATAGATTAATCCAACCAAAGGCTGCTGTCACCTCAGTAGCTCTACTTTATACTATAGTAACAAACAGGAGTAATATCTGATAAGATCACACGAACAATTACCAAGGCTGCTCTCATAGCGGTGCTTTCCAGAGCTGTCAGAATAGCAACTGCTTGCCCTTGAATCTCAGTGCCTTGGGGGTAGAAGGGTCCTTTAGTGAGCTAAAGGTAATAGCTACACTTGTGTTGCATCATTTTCTTTTTAATGTTGGTTGTTTTCCATACATAACCAAAATACTTAATGGTGTTCTGTCAAGTCTGCTAAATCTTGTCTTTTCTAGTTGTATTACATGTGCATCCCATACATTTTGTGGATAGCCAGTGTTGTTATAAACTACCATCTACTGTAGATATTTCTTTTTGATGGGTAAGATAGGTATAGAACTATCAAATGGTGTGTTTGGCTGGATTAAAAGGCTAGCAGGGACCTGAAATTCAGGAATCAAACCTCAGTGGGATTCTCAGATGGTAATGTTGGAATTTGTTGCTGTATCTTCCCCGTCCCATGTTGTCTTGGCTTTTGTGGGCTCAGTTTGAATGCCGAGGCACTTGCTGTCCAGAGTGGCAGGCATATGCTAGAAGACCCAATTTTATACAAGCTTTTGTTCAGATGCTTTTGCTTTACAAAAGGCAAACTATTATTTATGGAAAAGCATCAGCTATCAAACTTCAAATCCTCTCCTTTACCTCCCCCTTTACCTCTGTGGTTCTTATTACTCAGCCATTCACACTGGCAGTTACGTGTACAAAACTAAAATCCCTAACCTTAAATATTTGGTGCAAGCTGTGCTCTTAAGATGAGTAATCTAACCTTGTGCTGCATCAGGGACTAGAGAAATGCTGCCCCCTTGTGTGAGGGTTGGTAGTGTGGTCTGTGAATGTGTCCTGGTCACCTGACAAGGTTGCTGTTCCTGTTCTTCTGTAACCTTGGATAATGCCATGTCAGGTGGTGGAGGGTATAAGAGATGGCAGCCAGGTAGCTCCTGGAGTCTTGCTGCTACTGTGTCTTTCTGTGGTTTAGAAGTCAACTATATAGTTCTAAAATGTTTTAGTGAGTGCATGTATATGTCGGGGAGAATTGGGTCTGTTACTTTGAGAAAAAACTTTGAGAATAGAAAAAGAAGGCACATGCCTCCAAATGTCCTTTTTTTCCCCTTTAAAAGCAGTGCTGGTAAAGGGTTAAATTCCACCCCCTGCAGCACACCCTGCCCCCACTGCTATATGCGGTGTGCCCAAAGGCACTGGAGATTTAATGCATTGAAGTTGGAGCGTGAAGGGGGTCTGCAGGCTGCTAGACAAAGTCACTCAAATTTCAAGAATACTTGATCCATACAAGGATGTTACTTGAGAAAGCCATGACTTCTCTGTAAGAAACTGGTTGCCAAATGAGCGAGCTGAGTGTCCTAAATGCAGTTTTTGTGGCCAGATGAACAAATTGGAGACTTAGATTTTCTTCAGTTGATGACTGACTGATAAGCCAGCTAAAATTGTTGTGAGAACCCTTCAGAGAGGTGGCTATTTGTAGGGAAAAATGAAAATTGTGGTCCTTCTGCTGAAATGCGTGCAAATTGTGGAGACTGTTATGCAGATAAGGATACAACAGATAATTCAGTTGAAGTGATTGAACACTAGTCTGAAAAAATGGCAAATAACTTACCCTGTCTAGTTACTGTAGAAATAGCTACAGTGCTGCAATTGTGTTCTGAAACAATGTAGTTGGTGCCAACCTCTGCTAAAGGATTTTAAATGAATGGGCAAATATTTTGTGAAGAAAGGAGGGACAGTTTCGGGGGGGTGGAAAAAAAAATAGCAAAAAATTAGTATATTAAAAAAAAATTGGTACTGCAAAGTCTGGACTGACTGGATTCTACCCTGAAGAAAATAGCAACCAAACTAACCACAAAGCAGTAGGGAATTGGAGAGTATGAAGTACAAAAGAATTTCTGGAACACTGAGGTACCAGTCCTTCTCAGTTCTGACTTGGATATAATAAAATGGTAACAGGAGAAGATTTTAATACTCTCCTTGCTTCTTCCCCTCTTGTACTTAATACAGTTGTGAGGGGGTAGATGTAATAATACCCCTTTGCCCAATATCATGAAAGCATTGATAATACTTGAATTAGGAGTTGGATTAGAGTTATAAATGGTAGCTGTTCATAATGTCCCAAAAGATATCAACATGCCCTTTCTTGGAGTGAAGGTGCTGTCTGCCTTCTCCATTCTAGACAATGTGTCTTTCAATTGACAATGTTAGAGTTAGGGTTGATGGTAGCTCTTACTCTCTTCTAGCACTGGTAATTTTTTCAAGGGCTGTAAGCCTTTAACTAGATAACTAACATATGCCCCTTGAGCTTTCTGTTGCTGAAGCACAG